>RJWM01018151.1:0-41713 GCA_004363535.1 Dasyprocta punctata | reverse complement strand
TGTTTTACTCTCATGGTGAGCCTCAGATACCTAGAGGTCTTTGTGAGCTTTGTAGGGCTCCATGGGGTCATTTTGCAAATCACGCTAGAAATGAGGTTTTCTAGGGGCCGGGGATTTAGCTTAGTGGCATAAGCAACTGCCTGGCAAGCATGAGGCTCTGTGTTCGATTCCTGGCATCAAAAAAGAAATGAGGCTTTCTCTTTTTGCTTTTAGTTTTCTAAAAATGTACCCTTGCATTTCAGCCCTTTTTCTCTTCCTTTCTCTGGTGCAGTGGCTCCACTGTTGTAATGATGACAGAATTACAGATTTTTAAAATTTAATTTAATTTTATTTTTTGTCTTTTTGAGACAGAGTCTTGCTATGCAGTTCAGCCTGGCCTTGAGCTCACTTTGTAGCCCAGGCAGGTTTCAAACTTGCAATGATCCTCCTGCCTCAGCCTCTCGAGTGCTGGGATTACAGCTACCACCCCTGTCTCAGAAACACAAATTTTAATAAAGGAATGATTTATGAAATTGTGGGCAGAGTGGCGGCAAACCACAAAGGCATAGTAAGGGACTTGGGATGGAAAGAGCAGGAAGCTGTTGCTGTCCCTGCACTGGAAGAGGTCAGGCAGCCCATCTAACCCTGAAGTGCTCCTCTGTTCGGAGAGGCGCTCAACAGTTGTGCCCTATGGGGCCTCAGAACCTTTGTGATGATGGACAGGGTTTCCCGTGGGGAAAGAAACAGACTGACCCACCCCTATCTGTGATTTGCAAAGGAGGTGGTGAAGAGGAAGAGGAAGAGGAGGCCCAGGGTCCAGGTTTGTGGGGCATTTATGAAGCCTTGGGCCTTGGGCACCAACTCTGAATGGGAGTCTCACAGTCAGACATCTAAACCGCATATGAGAGATACAGAAATAGGCTAACGATGTTAGTATCTTCCTCAAGATCACAGGGCTGGTGAGCTGAGCTTTGGGCTGGGGCTTCGATCAGGGCTTCTGAATCCTGGCTGCACATTAGCGTCGCCTGGGGGAGGTTTTAGGTGGTTCTGGAGTTTGAGCCTTGTCCTTTGAGACCCTGGGGGACCTGGTCTGGTTCGGAGCCCGGCAGCCTACTCAGGGCTCCCCAGGTAATCCCGATGTGCAGCCTGGGTTGGAAGCCGGTAGCTGTGCTGTGTCTACTGTAAAGTGAGCTGCCTGCGTGGGCATGGGGCTGCTGGCACGGAAGTCACTGGGAGGAGGGAAGTGCTGCTAATGCCAGGGGAGCCAGGGGGACACCAGGGGACACTGGAAGCGGTTTGGAGGAGCGAGGGGGAACTTCAGAGTGTTGGGGCACAGTTATAATGTAGAAACGCATTCATGAGATGGTAAATTTATAGATACTTCATGATCAATTAGAGGACTCTGACCATGTTGCTGTTCTGCTATCTCTGGTAAATTCAGTTGACCCTGACCATGTCAGAGCAATTGCCTATACCTTAAGGCACCTTGGGCTGACCTATGCTCATTCAGTAAAAGCTCTCTCTCTGGAACAATTCTTATATTATGGTAATGCCCTTAAGTATACTCATTCTGTAAGAGCCTCCTCCCCTGGTTCCTGGAATGTCTCTATTGTTTCAAGACTAGCCTGTCTGTCCATATATGATTCGATGTATATAACCAATCATGTAACATTTGGTCACATGCTTTGTACCTCCCACTTCTAATTCTGTGTAGACTAAACTCCTTTCTGATTTGGTGCGGTTGCTTGGGAGGAATTATCCCTGCAACAGTCCACTGGCATGAACTCCAACAGTCCGCTGGTGTAAAGATTAAAGCCTGCCTTCTTATCTCCTTGGTGCAAATAGTCTTCCTTTTGGTTTGGTTTGTTTTGGCTTTGGAAATTTCCCGCAAGATTTCTGGTTCCCTGACCGGGAAGACACCTTGCTGATCACTTAGGTCACTGGTGCAGACCTCGATGGCTGCGGTTGGGGTCACCCCATCTGATGACAAGAAGGTGCACCTTCTGATTTTTTCTCAGAGTCTCCTCGGCAGTGGAGGGGAAGGAGCCCCTGCACAACAGCGAGGTCCTCATCGGACCCAGGGAGGAATTAGAACGCAGCACGCACTGGGCCCTCAGATAAGGTAGGCCTGTCCTGGGTTTTGTCCTGCAGTTAACCTAGGTAACCTACTTGTGCCACCCCCACTGAGGGGGGCAAAGAAATACCAATTACTCCTCAAAGACATTCATCACCTGTTCTGATCCTAGTTTCTGGAATCACCTGTTAAAGACATTCATCACCTGTTTTGATTCCAGCTTCTGGATCACCTGTTCAATGGCAGTCATCACCTGCACTGGTTCCAGCTACTGTTCTAGACAGAGCAGTCAGCTGCAGCTGCTGTTCTAGTGAGATCTGCCCATGGGTTGGGGACTAACCTCTGTGTGCCTGTGCTTGAACGTATGGACTAAATGTGAGCCAATGACATAAAAAATACATATGTATGTATATGTGTCCGAATATATACATGCAAAATGCATGAGTCCAATGTCACCTGCATTCAACTAGAAACTGAGAAAAGGTGGTCTAATCAGTCTTAAAGGGAAAATTAAAGCATTTAAAAGAAAACCTGCCCTGGATATCTGCCAAGACAAAGAGAACATATCCAGCAGGCCTGATAACAGACATTTTTGTCTTCCATGTAAAACTCCTGCCTTTATAACTGGTGATGCCTTGGTAACTCCTTGCTGCCTTTGGAACTGATGATCTTACAATGTAACTTCAGACATAATGGGATATTTTTTTCTTTGTTTACAAACCTTAACTAATTGGTAAATACACTTTTGGTTTTCAGTTTGAGTTGATGTGCATAAAACATTTCTTATACGGTACAAAGTTTTAAATTTACAGAATTAACTTGCTCTTTGCACTGTTGTTTTAAAATAAAACATGGATTCAGGGTTACCCAGAGGTCTATTGACAATCAGTCAAGTTTAACTATCTGAGGAAAAAAAGGAATATTTTATTAAATGTACAAGTCTTCTAAAATGTAAAATTGGGATTGTTCATGGTGATAGACATCTTATTTTAGGTTGAGACACCTGTTTTTCTCTTGCGCTCTTCAGCTACTTGTGATAAGAGGTTCAGATCAAACCATCATGAGGTCACCAGTCAGATGTTAATTTAATTGATGTGATGAGCATGTTGTATGTTACTCTGTTCAATACTAAGATAGACATTTAAATATATTATAAAATGCTATAATAGTTGTCTTGCTACAATATTATGTATGATTTTTATTTCTAATTTTCTACATAAACCATGTAACTGTTAACATTCTACAAGAATTTAAATACTAGGACATCCATGGTTGATAAAGTAACAGTTCTATTTTATGTTCTAAGATGCTTAATATTGAGATAAGGTAATAATGTTAAGCTTACTGTTTATTACACTGTAATATTATTCCTGTTTTCTTCTGGATGTTCAACAACTGAGGTTTAGAGACCAAATCTAGAAAGGTGACTGGGAAAAGAGGATAACCAGTATTTTTGGCTCTGGCCCTCTAAGGTCATTCAAAACCCAGGACATGAGGAAACGTTTTCTACAACATCCTAAACTCTGAGAGTCCCTGGTTTTCTGACCAAGAAGATTATGGGATCACAAGGGAAATATAATGTGTCTAAGGAGAGTCACCAGAAAAAAGAAAAATATCCCAAGGTTTCACAGGGAGCAACTTGGTCAAGCAATGGCCGTGACTCATCCTGATGGCTGACACTGTCAAGAACTGAGAGATTCCAAGGCAAATCCTGAGGCAACTTAACTGGCTTGATAGATAGCAAGAGGTGAATTTTAATTAGTACAGCTCCCAATTTAACTTGGTCACGAATATCCAGCTGAAAAGGATAATCAAAAGACATATAAAACAATGTCATAATAAATTAGACATCTAGGATTGGATTTAGAAAAGTAGTTTTAGCACTTGGCATCTGTTCTATCCCTTAGCCTAACTGTAAAGGGAAACTCAAAGTTTTTAGGGATAACTGTTTTCTGCCAAAATTGGATACCAGGTTATGCTAAGAAGGCCAGACTACTTTTTTTTTTTTTTTTTTTGTGGCACCGGGGATCGATCTCACAACCTGGCGCCTGCCTGACAGACGCGTAAGCCGCTGAGCCAAACCCCTGGCCCTGGTTTTTTTGAGGCAGGGTCGCACTGTGTAGCTCAGGCCGACCTTGCGCTAGCGTTGTAGCCCAAGCTGGCCTCGAACTCACAACGCTCCTCCTACCTCAGCCTCCCGAGTGCTGGGATTAAAGGCGTGTGCCACCACGCCCGGCAGGCCAGACTACTTTATGACATATTGAACAAGCCTGAAACTAAAAGAGACACTATAAATTGGACTTTAAAAAAAAAACCTAGAATATTCCAAAAGATTAAAAGAGCTCTGACCTCAGCTCCAGCTCTAGGTATTCCAGATGTGATTCGCTCCTTCAGCCTGTTGGTGGATAAAAGACAGCATGTTGCCTCAGGGGTCCTAACCCAAAACAGTGAGACCCTAAAAGAAACATGTCAGTGGTCTAATACACTAGATTCAATATCTACAGGTTGGCCTCTCTGTTTGTGGCCACTTACAGCAACTGCTCTTCTGGATAAGGAGGCAGACAAACTGACTCTGGGGCAAAATTTAACTGCTCAGGTGCTGCATGCCATCTTTGAGCTCAATAGTCGGGGGTATCAGTGACTTTTAAACCCCTGCATCACTCAGTACCAGAGACTGCTTGTCGGGAATTCCTGATTCACTTTCAAGCCAATAAAGACTTTAATTCCAACCACCTATTTGCCCACAGAGCTTGAACAGCCTGACTACGATTGCCTTGTGTTGCTTTGCCAGTTGCCCTGACGTCCAGATGGAGCCTCTAGCAGAGGCTGAGTACACCCTGTTCACAGGTGAAAGTAACTGTGTTAAAGATGGGCAACGCAGGGCTGACTGCCCTTACTACCAAAGAGGCCAGGCCCTCAATTGGGCGAAAGACAAAAGGATCAGATGAGCTCATCCTAACAACTGCTGGGAAGCCCATCCCAACAAATCAGATCCACTAAAGACCACCCTGAAGAGACAGCACATTCAAAGCCTTGCTTCTGTCACTCTGGAAGCTGGCAGACCAGCACGTGGCTGAAGACTGACTGGATGACATACACAGGAGTGCCTGTCCTGATTGCTTGGGTGTTCTGCTACCCTGGATGGATTTTGATTCTTTTTCCTCATTTATTTCAGTGCTTGCCACAGGACTCTGGGTTATATCCCCAGAGGACTGGAAGGGTCCCCAAAAAGCTGTTTTCTTTTTATTGATGTAACTATTTTTCTGGGCACCTTACTTTGTTTTATTGAGTTATAGAGTAAAGTTATTGTTATCCTGCTTGTTTCCTAGTTCCATATCTTCTGTTTTTTTTTTTTTTTTTTTTTTTTTTTTTTTTTTTTTTTTTTTTTTTTTTTTTTTTTTTTTTTTTTTTTTTTTTTTTTTTTTTTTTTTTTTTTTTTTTTTTTTGGTACCAGGGATCAAACTCACAACCTCGCACCTGCCAGGCTGGTGCTTACGCCACTGAGCTAAATCCCCAGCTGTATTTTTTGAGACAGAGCCTCTCTATGCAGTTCAGGCTGACCTTGAACTCTCCATATCTTCTGTTAATCTTAGTATTAACCATTACTCTCTGGGCTGCAACTTCAACATACTGGGAGATTACAAGACAGGTTGCCTTTGTTCTTTATTTTATAAATTTAATCTTGGTTTGCTTGCTTTCAACTGTCTATACCTGCAGTAAAAATGTTTCCCTTATGGATAATATGTATTAGCCTTCTAGGAGTATATAAAAATTCAGGACATTAGAAATTTCAAATTCGAGTTCATGATACAGACCCCCAGTTGCTAAGCTTATACCACCAACTTCTTTTACAAGCTACTCCCTCTTATCAGCTCCTTGCTACTAAGAGAACTGGGGAAACTGAGAGAGAAGGTTTTCCTCTATAATAGAAATGGGGGGAATGTTGGGGCACAGTTATAATGTAGAAGTGCAATTCATGAGATGGTAAATTTATAGGTATTTCATGATCAGTTAAAGGACTCTGACCAAGTTGCTATTCTGCTGTCTCTGGTAAATTCAGTTGACCCTGACCATGTCAGAGCAATTGCTTATACATTAAGGCACCTTGGGCTGACCTACGCTCATTCAGTAAAAGCTCTCTCTCCAGAACAATTCTTATATTATGGTAATGTACTTAAGTATACTCATTCTGTAAGAGCCTCCTCCCCTGGTTCCTGGAATGTCTAGTTTCAAGACTAGCCTGTCTGTCAATATGTGATTCAATGTATGTAACCAGTCATGTAATGTTTGGTCACTTGCTTTATACTTCTCACTTCTAATTCTATATAGACTAAACTCCTTCCTGATTTGGGGTGGTTGCTTGGGAGGAATTATCCCTGCAACAGTCCACTGGCGTGAACTCCAACAGTCTGCTGATGTAAAGATTAAAGCCTGCCTTCTTATCTCCTTGGTGCAAAGAGTCTTCCTTGTGGTTTGGTTTGGTTTGACTTGGGAAATTTCCCGCAATAAGAGGACATAAACCTGTGTGGTGAGAACAGTCAATTCTTGGCTTGGTTTCCCATGGGCCAGCTATAGCTTTTAGCACTTACTGATATAGGAAAACGATCTCGGTGGGAGACCTCCAAATAATATAGGAAAAATGATCCCAGACCTCCAAATGATGTGGGGGAATGAAACTCCCAACCTACTATACGTACGGTGCGAGTTCATGTTCTCTAAAATCGAAGAATGAATTTTAGGAACAACGGAGGGTAAGAGCAGAAGATATTTATTGAGAGAAAGAAAGCTTCCGTCTGAGGGACAGAAGGGGGCCCGAGTGGGTTGCCAGGGACTGTCATATTTAGGGACTTTTATAGAGTAAAACCATGATGGGGAACACTGGGAACTCACAAGGCAGACGGGCATAAGGTGGGACATAACCATGGTTAACCAATAAGATTAATTGCTCAGATAGAATTGATTAAATTAAAGACAAATGGGGAGGCGAGTCACATAGTAAGCGAGGGATGCTTAACAATAATGACTCTTCCTGTAAAAGGGTGGGATGCTGATTCCTGACTTCCTCAGGATGATATAGAACTATTTAGAATATCAGTCCTTAGCATATGGGTGTATTTGTTTTGCCTTTTGTCTTGATATCTGGCCTGCAGCAAGAGGTGTGGGTCTCTTCCAAGGTCACCAAGACCTCTGGTCCTCTGTACCAGTTTTCTTGGGGGCCTAGCCCTGTCTGACTGCCTATAATATTTCTGTCTAACTCAGTTGCCTGTAACATTACTAGTATTAGCCAAGTTATCTATGATAAATTAATCACTAAGTTAATATTCAGTTAATATGAGTCCCATTTTGCAGGGAGTAAAATGCAGGTGTTTGAGTGTCCACAGAAGTACATGTGGGCATGAATGCAAAGAGACCAACGTGGGGGCCCTGGGGGTGCAAACTATAGGAACTGGCAGAGGGGAGGCGGGAGAGTGAGTGGAGTCCCCGTAGGTCACAGAGGGCATCTGGGGAGAGGTGGGGCAGGCAGGCTCCTGACACTGCTCTCTCCCGGGATCAGACCGCGTCATCCGGTTCATCCTGAGGCCGGAAGCAGCCAGGAGAGTGACCGGGTCACACGGCAGGCAGAAGTGGTGCAGGCAGGGGCCCGCGTTGAGTCCTCACGGGGGCTGGGTCCCGAGCAGAGACAGGAAAGGCAGAAACACTGCGGAAGCAGAAACGCAGTGGGACTGAGGTCTCAGCTGTGCTGTGTGCTTAACTGTCAGGCCTGCACAAGTTATTTCGTGTATGACAAAGCCCTGATGTGTGATAGTGATTTCTTATTTTAATTTTTATTTGTATTATAACGTCCAGGAGTGGACTGCAAACCACTGCTTTGCTGGAAAGAGCAGGCCCTGGTGTTCTTAAACTTGGAGTCAGTAAAGCATTAAAGAGGCTGCCTTTAAAGTAAAAGGTGATTTGAAAATGAGACAGGAGGAGGAAATGACAGGCAACTCAGAACAGGCGGGAGATTTGGAAGTGTATTACTTCTGGGCTTAGCCACAAGCTCTCTGTAAGTTTTTATTCTTTTTCCTTTGAGACAGGGTCTTGGATGTAGTTCAGGCAGGCCTAGACTCACTATGTAGCCCAGGTTGGCCTTGAACTTGTGGCAATCTTCTTGCCTCAGTCTCCCAAGTTGTGGGATGAAAGGCGTGCACCATCACTCTTATGGTTTCTTCTTTGTATGTAGGCTCCAGGAATCCGTTGTCTCCCTGGTTTGTTTTTCATTTTAATCTAGGATTTCTTCTGGCTGTGAAGCCTTTGCCTGTCCTTTGGTGGAGGGTACAATTATGTGTGGGAGCCTGGAGTATAGGCTACTTAGATTTACTAAGTAAGGGAAAGTTTGTGATTCTCATGTTAATCGTGCTACCTTGGACCTTCCTGGAGCTAGTTTCTTCACTTTTGTCTTCCTAATTGCTGGAGTCTAGCTGCCTTTGTGTTTCTTTTTGAGACTAGGTCTCTACTGCAGGCTGGCCCTGAACTCACTTATGTATCCTCTTGCCTCAACCTCCTGAGTGCTGGGATTACTGGCGTGGCCCACGAAGCCCTGCTTTGACTTTGTGTTTCGAATTGCTGGATCTAGATGCCTCTGCCTTTTGAGTCTGGCTGCAGAGGTCAAAGTTATCTATTAATTTTTAATAAAGCTCGATGAGATTTTGCCCTAGCTTTTCCCTACCTAGAGCGGCTCTGATCCCTACATTTCCCCCTGCCCTGAGACAACCATTCAACTGCTGTTGGGCAAATGGGTGATGACTGACCTGGCTTTTAGGAGCTCAATGGGGTCCTACTTGGGGAGCAGAGGATGGAAGTCTTCTGCAGAGAGATTTGTCTGATGGGCCTTGGTGAAAGTCTGGCAGCTTCACAGTGGATTTGGTCTGTAGAATCCCTTGGGGCTTGGCAGCCTCTAGGTGAACAAGGGGAAAACAAGACAAGCTTTACCAAAATGTCAAAACACATATTGATATAGGAAACTCCCAACCTACTGTTACAGGCAACTGAGTCAGTTAGAAATATTATAGCAGTCAGATAGGGCTAGGCCCTCAAAGGAGCCGGTACAGAGGACCAGATGTCTCGTGACCTTGGAATAGACACACACCTCTTGCTGTGGGTCAGATTTCAAGACAGAAGGCAAAACAAATGCAACCACAACCTAAGTATAAACATTAGGGATTAGGGGTGGATCACCTTGAGAAGCCAGGAACTACCATCCCAATCCCCTACAGAAAGAGTCACTGATCCATAAGAATGCTTGCTTGCTTTGTGACTCACTTCCCTATTTGTCCCTGATTTGGTCAATTTTACCTAAACAATTAACCTTATTGGTTGACCATATGCAAACAAACAAACAAACAAACAGAAAATCAAATTCTCAGAGTAGATACAGATGATCTTCTGCGATGTGTTGTGATTTCACCCTTTTCATTCTTAATTGTGTGGATTTGAGTCTTTGTGTTTTTTGATAAGGCTGGCTAAGGGTTTGTCGATTTTATTTAGTTTGGTTCAGTTCTGTTGTTTCATTGTTGACTTTTTGTCTGTTTCATCTGTCTATTTGTGACAGTGTGGTCTTTAGATAACACAATACAATTGTATTAGTGCTTATTTGGTTTTTCATGCTCATTGATATTTCTTTTATATAGTTGGGTGCACTGGTATTTGGTGCATATATATTTATGATTATTAGCTCTTCTTCTTGGATTGTCCCCTTTGTAAGGATTTAGTGACCTTCTTTGTCTCTCTAAATCAATCGGTTTGAAATCCTCTTTGTCTACAAATACAGTAAGTACTCCTGCTTTTTTTCTGGGTTTCTGTCACATGGAGTATTATTTTCTATTCTTTGACTTTCAGCCTATGAATTTCTTTTTGAATTAAACATGTTTCTTGCATAAAGCGTAGTGTTGGAAATTTGCTTCTTGATCCATTCTGCTTCCAAACAGAAGTCTGTTTCTTTTGATTAGTGAATGAGACTACCAACATTGATGGTTATAACTGATGTGTATTTTTTACACATCTATTGTGTACCTTTCCAAGTTATATTTTGATTAAAGCATTTTAAAATGCAGGCCTGCATGCTGGGATGAAGTGACAGCACTTGCTTAGTACAAATGAAGCTCTGAGTTTGATCCTTAGCACTCTATCATCCACTGAATGGAGTTACAACTGTAAGGCAGCCAAAGCAGAGGCAGTGGTTAGCAATCCTTATATTATTTTACCACATTTGAACAGTCACTCCCTTTTCATAAATACTTCCTTCATCTGGCTTCTGTTGCCTTCATGGTTTTCCTTCTACCTCATTGCTTCAAAGTTTTCTTTTCTGGTTCTTTCTTTCTTTCTTTTTGTTTTTTTGACACTGAGATACTAACTGATGTGTATTGACTTGTCCTTGTCATGTTATTTTCCTGTTTTTGTCTCCCTTCTTTCCCCCACCTGTTTAATTGTTTGCCTTGCCTGGTAGATTCATTCTGTTAGGGTTCATGAAGTTCTAATCTGTGGTATCTCTTTTTAGAATGTCCGTCAGATATTTTGGAGTGCTGGTTTGTGTTCATGAATTTCCTAAGGTGTTCTTTGTCATGGAAATATCTTATTTCTCCATCAATTTTGAAAGATAGTTTTGCAGGCTGTATCAATGTGGGCTAGGGGTTGTTTTCTTTTAGGACTTGAAATACCTGGCTCCAGGCTTCTTGATAGGAGGGTTTGTGTTGAGATTGTTATAATTTCAATTGTAGGTGATTTGTTTCTTTAACAGCTTCTGCTGTTCTGTTCTTGTGTTGAATTTCTGGAATCTTGATTATTAAATGCCTTGCTGAAGTTTTTTTTTTTTTGCGGCACCGGAGATTGAACTCACAACCTCGCGCCTGCCAGACAGGCACTTAAGTCACTGAGCCAAACTCCCGGCCCTGGTTTTTGAGGCAGGGTTGCACTGCGTAGCTCAGGCCGGCCTTGTGCTCGCGTTGTAGCCCAAGCTGGCCTCGAACTCACAATGCTCCTCCTACCTCAGCCTCCCGAGTGCTGGGATTAAAGGCCTGCACCACCACGCCCAGCTTAGATTTTTGTGTTTTGATCATACCTAATAGAGTTCTATATGCCTCACTTATCTGTATATCAAACTCTTTTTCCCTGCCTGAGAAGTTTTCTACCGTGATGTTTGTGAACGGGTTTTTTTGTATCACTTGCACTTCTTCCTGCTTATATGTTGCCTCCAATCATCTTACGTTAATTTTCTTTGCATGATCTAGCAGCTGCCGGATTGATTTCTCATGATCCCTTGCCATTTTTAAGGAGTACTTCTTTTCATGATCACTTACTGCAATCCTGTCTTTTATACCTGAGATTCTGACCTCACATTGGCTCATTCTGCTGCATATACTTTCAATGAAAATTTTAATCTCCTGGATATGTTTGAATTTGTTGTATGGATTCCACTTCTTTCCTATGTTAGGTTTCTTAATTTCCATCATTTTCTTAAGCTTCTCTTTTTTTGGAAAAGTCTATATCTGCTCTAGAATCACTGGCCATGTCTTTCATTATGGTCACCATCTCTGTAGTTATCTGAGAAATTATTTCTTATTTGATTTTTTTTCTAGAACCCTTGCTCATTTGCCTCATTACTTCCACTGTTACCACTTTGGAGAGTCCATATGGGAGGGTTTAGGACTGTCCCACTGATATAGGAAAACGCTCTTGGTGGGAGACCTCCAAATGATATGGGGGAATGAGACTCCCAACCTACTATATGTCTGACGCGAGTTCGTGTTCTCTAAAAATCGAAGAATGAATTTTAGGAACAACAGAGGGTAAGAGCAGAAGATGTTTATTGAGAGAAAGCTTCTGTCTAAGGGACAGAAGAGGGGCCTGAGTGGGTTGCCCCAGACTCTGTCTTTTCCAGTGACTTTTATAGAGTAAAACAATGATGGGGAAAACTGGGAACTCACAAGGCAGATGGGCTTGAGGTGGGACAAAACTGTGATCAACCAATAAGATTGATTGTTTAGGTAAGATTCTTACAGATTAGGGGATTGGAATGGTAATTCTTAGCTTCTCAAGACGATCTATCCCTAATCCCTAATGCTTATACTTAGGGTGTGGTTGTATTTGTTTTGTCTTCTGTCTTGAGATCTGGCCCACAGCAAGAGGTGTGTATCTCTTCCAAGGTCACAAGATATCTGATACTCTGTGCCTGCTCCATTGAAGGCCTAGCCCTGCCTATAATATTTCTAACTAACTCAGTTGCCTATAACACCACCTCATTGCCCTCTGCGTTTGCCTTTGGTGAGTTGAATATCTGGGTCATGTCTTTTTCAAGTGTAGTCTCATTTTCTAAAGTTTAACTCCTGGTTGATGCCTGTAAATTGTCTGTGGTGTATAGCTTCATTGCCAGTATTTAGAACTCTTAGGAAATAACTTCTCTCAGAGTTGTCTTCCAAGTGTAGCTGGCCTTTGGGTTTTGAGTCTGTTGCAAGACTCTACCTCTTCAATTTATTGGGGTTGAGAAGTTGCTGCCTACTTGACCCAGTCCCTGGTTCTTTGACACTGTCCTATAGTATTTTTTATGATCCTTAGGCAATCTCAGTCTTGGTATACCAGGAAGAACTGCTGGTTAGAACACTCATGTCACTTTGGTTAAAGTGATACAATCAGCAATAATAACACCATCAAACACAGCCTAGAAAATGACAAACTAAGGTAATTATTAATTTGTCACCTTTAACAATGTGAACCAGATTTGTGATTATATAACAGTCTTTTTTTTTTTTTTTCTGGCATCAGGGATCAAACTCACAGCCTCATGCTTGCCAGACAGTCGCTTAAGCTGCTGAGCCGAACTCCCAGCCCTAGTTTTTTGAGGCAGGGTCACACTATGTAGCTCAGGCTGGCCTTGTGCTCGCGTTGTAGCCCAAGCCAGCCTCGAACTCACAATGTTCCTCCTACCTCAGCCTCCTGAGTGCTGGGATTAAAGGCATGTGCCACCCCGCCTGGCTTATATAACAAAATCTAAAACAGACCAGAAAATTGTATGTAGTAAATGTATGTAATATGCCAATTTTACCCTCAGGGGAGAAAATTTGAAAGAGGGTAAGAGGGGAAAATAGAGAAATAATGGTAAAGGAAGAGATTATAAGCAAGGTCTGGAGCACAGGATCACACAATCTGTGGGAAACTGGTGTAGGAGACAAGAAGGAAAGAGGGAAGGACGAAGTAAAAATAAGAACAGAACAGAAGAACAACAGCAAAAAAAGTAGAAACCATGTTCATATTCATATAAACAAGAATAAACAATGACAGAAATACAAGGCAGACAAAAAAGAAGAAGAAAAGAGAAAGAGCCAAAAAATAAAATAAGGAAAAAAATGTGCATTTCAAGTGTGTCACTGGTGCCAGTGGTAGACAACGTGGGCAGCCAGAGTCCAGATCTGTGCTGATTAATCTCAGGAAGTCAGCAGTAACTTTATAGTGGGGTACAGGATAATCCTAGTAAGCTTGCACCTTTATTTCCATGGATGTTCAGATTGGTTTCTGGCCACGAGGCTGGAACCAGACCTACTCAACCTGTAGCAGTCAGTGCATTTTCTGTGGGCTTGAACTCAGCTGGGGGCCATGGGATGGAGCCAACATTTGTTTTAAGTTCTGAATTCAGTTTCCACTCCAAGATGGCCCCTGGCCAATCACCCGCTCCCACAGGACATCCAAACCTGAACGACTTGCTGGCCACTGAGTCTGCTGCATCCATCGCTCCGTTCCACTGGTGAGTCTGTGGGGGCCTCTGGGGTGGGCAGCAGTCACTGTGGATCCTCAGGTTTGAACCCTAACCCTCACAGTGAGTCCAGGCTCGGGGAGAAAGTGCTGCTGCCTCCTCCTTCTTCTTCATTGCTCTTCTCTTTGCTCTCTCTGAGGGCTTTAATTCCTTGCATCCTTTCTGGGTCCCGGGGATGCACTTCCTGTCTTCTTCTCTTCCTCCTGTTGCTATTTTTCAGTGTCTGGACACCAAATCTCAGAGAGACTCTTTTTCTGCTGCTCACCACTCTGCCATCTTCCCCAAAAGAATCTAAACATGACTGTTACAGCTGGAATCAAATGTAGCTTGTGCTTTTGAAAACATCTGTTGGAACTAACACTGAATTCCTAAGGAAGGAAGGGTCTTGAGCTGGGGAAAGGTGGCTATTTTGACCTGACCTGTTTTCTAACCCCCAGATGGCTGCCAGCTGCTCTGGAGGTGCCACCTTGAAGATACAGAAATTAAGTAGAAGTTAAAGGGATGCAAATTCTTTCTCTTGTATTTCAGAAGTGAGGCTCAATGCCAAAATCTCTTACTCTTTTGGAATGTATTCTTAAGCATTGGGATATACTGGACCCTCAGATACTGAAAAAGAGCAGTTTGGTATTTTTCTATACGCATGCATGGTCTGCCTACCCCCTAGATCCAAAATGGAAAGCAGAAGGAAGTGTTGATTATGATGCTATTTCACAAGCAGAATTGTACTGTAAGAAAGAGGGAACATGGTCAGAACTACCTTATGTTCAAACTTTCTTTGCATTTGAAATAATCCTTACTTATGTTCAAAATGTAAATGCAAGCCACAGGGAAACCAGACATCTCTAGCTCATAAGATACAACCAGACATGGCTACTATCACTGACCCTGAGGCTACTCTTCCTCACCCTTTGGGCCTTGAGGATGAGGTTTCCAAGGGAACCTTAATCAAAACCTCATCCACTGTTACTGAGACTAATGCTTCCCCTACTTGCCTACCGGGTCCTGAAGCTTCACTTCTAAGCCAGCTGAAATCAAAGCCTCTACTGGATTGTATGCATTCTTAGCTGATTTTGACCAAGCCCCTAGAGGACAGTAAGTAAATGGGACAGTAAGAATATCAAACTACCCATGTTTGTGTGCCATTTCTCTCAGTGACCCCAAACAGATCAGACAAGATCTAGGAAAGTTTTCCAATTACCCTGATAAGTACCTTTACTTATCTTTTTTTGTTTTTTGGTACCAGGGATCAAACTCAGGATCTCATGCTTGCCAGGCAGGTGCTTATCCCACTGAGCTAAATCCCCGGTCCCCTTTGTATCTTTAGAGGACTGCCTCAGATCTATGAACTAGACAGGAAAGATGTAATGTTATGCTTAACTCAAACATTGACTTCTAATAAGAGACAGTAGGTGTAGACTTTAATCTGTGAGTTTCTTAAGTATACTAAAGCTATTCAGGGATACATACTTTCAGAGTAGGTTTGAGTAGAACCTACCTACCACTGCTGTAGAGGGAAGTTACCTCGGTGACTAGATAAGAACCCAAAATGGCCTGAAAACTTCTTTGTCCCAGGGCTGAGATTTCTTCTGGACTATGTCTGTCCCCAGAGATGGATGACAGATCTTTTTTGCAGGTTGGGATTCTAGAGCTTTTTGATTCAGAGTCATTCATTAGAAAGTATGGCCTAAACAATATAATTGGAGCACATTCATTTTTTTCTCTCACTCTCTTTCAAAAGGTTAAAAGGCAGCCATGAAGGTTCTTTGATTATCAATTTAATTTTCAGTTTGGCAATGCAGTTGGAGTCAATCGTAGCTTTTGTCTCTGAAGATATGTTTTGCTGAAGATTAGAGTCACTTGGGATAATTCTTGATGTTAATTGTCCTTCTCACCTGAGATGGTTATGATTTAGTTCTTGTGGCATACCTGGAGTCATTCTTCTGTCCTTGGTCCGCTGTCCTGCCCCTGAGAAATAACACAGTTCACAACAGTGTTTGGTCCAATTTTCTCCTCTGTGGCTGCTGGATTTCAGCACCAAGTTTCCAGAATAGTGAGTTTCCGCTCCCTGGGACCCTTTCAGAGTGAAGCTGACCTTCCCTTATCTCTGGGCCATATTCTAAAAGAACTGGTTTAGGTTTAATACTGAAACTCTCAAAGGATAAATGTAAAAGTTTTAGTCCAAGTTTATCTGCCTTTTAATCTTTAGGCAGAGCTGAAGATTAACTCCTCTCACTTCTTCATACCCTCAGGAATGATGCTGACTATAGCTGGGGGTGATGGTACACGCCTGTAACCCCAGTCACTTGGGAGACGGAGGCAGGAGGATAGCCATGAGTCTGAGGCCAGCCCGGGCTACATAAATGAGTTCAAGGCCAGCCTGCATTACATAGCAAGCTCTGTCTAAAAAAAAAAAAAAAAAAAAAAATAATAATGACGCTGACTAGTTTTTATAGCACAGGGCAGACTGACTGATTTTTATAACACACAGATAAGTTCATTGATACAACAAAGTGTTCCTAGGGAACCTGCCTGATTGTATGTCCTGCCAGCAGAATAATCTCAGCCAGCTATAAATATGCAAAAGGACTTCTCTTTGGTGTCTACTAGTTGCTGCAGAGTAGCTATTTCCTACATGGATTGGAAGATAGAAAAAAAAAATCATAGGAAAGTACTAGTTTCTTACCACCTAGAGTTAACATAGTATATTTTCATTGTATTTGTCCTTTTGCTTTTGTAATGCAGTCAGCCTTGTGACACCCGACTTATGTCCCATTTCATTTAGGTTCCCAGCACCACTTTCACGAGTTTCATGAGTATTCCTTCAGTTAATTTTAAAATTTCTTTTCACATGTGTCTGTAACTATTATATAATGTTTTGTGAGCAGGTTGTTGCTTTCAGTACCTATAATTGATGTCATACTGAGACAGGAGATTAGGGTGAGGCAAAGCAGGCTGGGGAGGTAGGTGTGACCTGTTCACGACAGGCTCCTAGACACATGCGCAGAAAAGTTCCCAAAAACCCTGCGTGTAGTCGGGAGTTTGGCTCAGTGCCTTAAGTGCCTGCCCTGGAAGGTGCGAGGTTGTGAGTTCAATCCCCGGTGCCGCAAAAAAAAAAAAAAAAAAAAAAAATAGTACCCAAGGACACAAAAAAATATTCTAACCCCCGTCAGCAACCTGCTGTTTCAGAGGTCTGGCTAAATTGATAGTAACCAAGGAACATCAACCAACTTTTGTTTTGTAGATTCAGCCAGGCCTCTGGTCAGCAACCCAAGCATCACTTTACAGCAGGCGATGCAGCAAGTATGGGGGATTCTCTTCTTTCTTGTCTTCTATTATTAATAAAAAACAAACAAACAAACAAACAAACAAACCCTGCGTGTGGATTTCTCGAGAGAACTCCAGCAGGTGTTCAATGGGATGGCCTTGACCTGACATCAGCCTGACCTGTGGGGTCCTAGCACCATCTTTCAGGACCCAGGTTTAGCAGTTCTTGTAGGTTTCCTCAAGATTTGGGCAGTATAAATGAGCGGCGTCACAAGAAGAACTTGCTATGGTAACTTTCTGCGATAGCCCATGCTGTGCAAGGCAGTGTCTACTTCCATCTTTGTTCTTACCCGGCTTTTTCCTTTATTTGGCCTAAGCTCACCATACAGAGTCAGTTTCTCCCCTACTCTACACTTCTACTTTCTCGAATAAACTTTGTCACTGTTTTTTTTTTTTTTTTTTTTTTTTTTTTTTTTTTTTTTTTTTTTTTTTTTTTTTTTTTGTTTTTGTTCATTTTGTCCAATTTTTTGTTCAAGATGAGAAGAACCTGGCCTCTAACTCCAGAGGGAGAGACAAGCAATCCAGAGCCTGGTGACATTTAGCTAGCGAGCCACTTTTAGAAGCAGGCTACCGGGTAACAATATGATGCATGATACCTGTTGCTTTTCCACCCAGCAATTGTTTTTCAAACATATCTGTGTTTGTACAGATAGGTCTAGTACTTTTTTTTTTTTCAGTATTGGGGTTTGAACCCAAGGCCTCCACATTGACCTACATCCACAACCTCCATTTTTTGGTAAATTTTTATTTTAAAACAGGGTCTTTTTGGGTGTGATGGTGCACACCTGCAATCCTAGCGCTTGGGAGGCTGAGGGAGAAGGGTTGCTGAGTTTGAGGCCTGCCTGGGCTACATAGTAAATTCAAGGCCAGCCTGAACCACATAGTGAGACCCTGTTTTTTTTTTTTTAACCCAAAACAAAAACAAACAAACCAACAAGAAAACATGAACAAGATCTTGCTAAATTTCTTTGTTATGGGGGTCTCTCCCAGGTGGTAAGCAAGGCGTTGGCCTGGGTTCCCTGGGAAGGACGCGCTTCCAAGGTCTGCCTGTACTATTGGCAGGAGGCAGGGTCTCGGCTGGCAGTTGGCCAGGGCCGCCTCTGGTCCCTTGACACACAGCAACTTATTTCATCCAAACCAGCAAACCCACAAGGCAAGAAAGCCCAGTCGCGAGCAGGACAGCAGCCCACAGCTGTACAGCCACCCTGAAAGCTGTACTCCATCTCACCCAGGTCCCGTCCATTTGAGGCTGTGCCGGGGAGTAAATGCCAGGAGGTGGGTGCCGTGGACAGCCAGGTCAGGGCTGCTGCTGGTGACAGAGGAGGAATAAGTTCTATTTGAAATTTAGTTTCCAAGCTTGAAATGTTATTTCTTACCATTTGGATGAAATTGAATGGCAACTTAAGAGGATGCCATATATCACATGATAGAGAAACAATCTAACTACTTGTTCAAAATAGTGAGGAAGGCTTGATTCAAGACCAGAGCAATGGTGGAGAGAGAATGAACTCAACTCTAGATGGAGAGGGGCACGGGATTTACTGCCAGTGGGCCTTAGCACAGGGCATCACCAGGGGCCAAGGAGAGGAACTGATTGGCTTCCAGGGTTGGGGAGAGATTCTGGTTGGATATTGGGGTGGGGAATTCTTTTTTTTCTTTTTGAGTCAGGGTCTCACTGTGTAGTTCAGGCTGGCCTCCAACCTACAGGGATCCTCCTGCCTCAGCCTCCCAAGTGCTGAGATTACAGGCAGGTGCCATCATGCCCAGTTTATTCTTGATAAACTAGCTGAGAAGGAGTCTTTGCTAAGACTGGGCTCAGCAGGCCAGGGCTGAGGCCCAGGGAAGCAGAGGATGCCTGAGGTTTGCTTCAGGAGAGAGTTGGTCTCAATGGCCTGTGCCAACCCCTGCGCATCTCTGGAACCCCCAGGACCTGCTAGCAATTAACTGACGTCCACGCGTGAGGGCGAGGCTGACATCGCACAGGACTGTTGTCCCGTGATCCATCAGCAGAATCAGCAGAGCCGGCAGCACATGCAGAAGAAAGGACACTAGAGCGCATGGGTAGAAGACAGGAAGGGAGTCTCCCAGGAACTGAGCAGTCTGCACTGACCTGGGACTTCCAGCCCCTGGAACTGCGAGAAATAAATGTCTGTGTTCAAGCCGCCCGCCAGGTTGGGGTGTTCTGTTATGGCAGCCAGCTGACGGAGGCACTCACCTTTCCAGGCTTTTCTGCTCCACTTTCTCCCCTCTCTTCCTCTCTCTTCTTTCTTTCTTTCTTCTTTCTTTCTTTCTTTCTTTCTTTCTTTCTTTCTTTCTTTCTTTCTTCTTCCTTTCTTTCGTTTTTGAGAGCCTTCCTGTGTGTCTTAGGCTGCCCTAGACTTGCTGTGTAGCCCAGGCTGGCCTCAAACTCGAGATCTCTTGCCTCAGCCTCCCAAATGCTGGGATTACAGTTGCATGCCACAATACTCACCTAGTTTTAGCTGTTTCTCCTGGTGTTTATTCCATTCTGTATTTTTTGAATAGCATATGTGGTGTCTTTTGGCTCGTTAATTTCTGATGCTCTCTATTAATTTCCTCTAATGACAGGTAGATATGTAGCCTGGGTAGGTGGCTTCCTCTTTCCCATTCTTCCCTTGGAATATATTCTTGGCTAAGCCAATATGTGGAATTGACGTTACTTTTTGAATTACTGGGAAAACTGAGAACAAGAGTACTTGGCACGTTGCTCACTGTGGGGAAGAGGAGGTCAGCTCTGTCATGAGAACAAAATGTGGAGAGAGCGAGTGAGGTGTTCAATGCTTTTTCCAAATGCAGCCATCAGATCCCGAGCTCCTGTACCCTACGAATAGAGACAAGGAAACCACGGAGGCCAGCGGGAGTCTTCCTAGATTTTTGCCTCCTGAGGAATGAACAGGTTATCCTCCCCCTTAACAGAAACTCGAGTTGAGGAACAGCTTTCCCTCCTACATGGTCCAAACCATTTGATTTTTGTGAGCCCGCAGCCACGTGAGGGTCCCAGCTATGTGGCAGTGCCCGGGACTGCCCTGTGCTCTCGGGCTGGCTCATGCTGCCATTGTGTGTGGCAAATAGGTACTGAGAAACCAGTGGCTTTGGAAGTTCACGGTGATGTTCGAGGCAGGTCACGTTCTCCAGTCCCTCGCCCTTTGAAGCGGTTGGACACCACCGTTAATCTGCCACGTTCAGTGTCCTGCTAGACAATAGACTTTCAAAAATGATGCACACACAGCCCTAAATTTGCTGAGCTATTCCCATTCTCCGCCGAGCTCATTTCAAAGCATTCAGACTGTACCACAATTAGCTGCTGACACTATCCTAAAATAATGTACAGCCAGGCCAGTAATTACACGCTGGGAGGAACTATGTATAGAAAAGCTGATTAACTTGTGGGCTGCTGCAGTCTTCTGGGCTGAGAACATTTGCAGTAGAATGGTAGTGCTCACGCTGGTATGGGTGGAAACCCAACTGCAAACCCTGAGCTAACTATTTAACAACATCTTGCTCTAAAAGCATCCAACAAGTCTTCCCACTTCCTGGGTCAAGGGACCAAAAGGGGCACGCCTTTCCCAGGATGGCCTGTAGGTGGCGTTGTAAGAGTGGTCAAGGAACAGCCTCCACTGAACTGAACTGACTTGTGAAAGTGACCACAGCCACACAGGTTGTTATAATTACCATCGTCATCATTCACATCCGTGATGAGCATTGTGCCTTTATGAACTAACGTGGTGATCTGGTGGTGGCTCTCGCTTTCCGCTGTTCCTTAACTGTCTCACACAGGAGCGTTGGATGCGGGGGTCTCCTCTGTACCTCCTGGTCCTTTGCTCCTGTGATGGTCTCCTTGGGATGGTCCATGATGCCCACTGTCCTGTTTTGTGGGACGTCCTTGTAAATTACTTCTGTTCCATTCAAGTTCCCGAGACATACCTTTGGGAAGGCTTCTGTCAAACACCCCATCTTTGCCTAAACAAGCTTTGTACTGTTTCCCTGTCAACATCCCACCCAGTGAGGTCCATGCTTTTCCCTCCTGAGGCTGCTGTCCAAGTCCTAGGCAACCATCCCTCTCCTCCCCAGCTTCTGTGTTTATAGCCAGTGCCGCCCCAGTCTGCAGGATGAAGGCGGCTTCTGGCCACTTCTGTCCTATCTCTGATGGCAACTGCCTGACCCCTCTCCTCTGAGGCGGCTCCTTAGTTTTCATCTGATGATCTTTTCCCATTCCAGAATCACATGCAGAACACAGTGTCACATTTATGTTTCATGCTTGCTTAGGTGCCTTGTGGCAGTGGCTGTTTCTTGGATTTCTGTTGCTTTTGATGGCCTCGGCAGCGTGGAGGAGTATTAGACAGGTGGTTTGCAGTGGGGTCTTCATTTGGGATCTCTCTGATTTTGTTCTGATGACTAGACTGGGGGTTACGGATTATAGGGGAGAAAGTGACAGAGGGAAAGTCCCATTTTTATCACCTTGTAGCTGGATGATGGCCGTTCTTTCTGAGTTAAGATGGAATCTCAGTGTTTTAATCTCAATGTGATTTATCAGGGTTGATTGACTTTGTCCACCTGGCTGTGCAACAGCAAACAGAAACACTGAAATGACAGCCAGGATTTGCAGGCAGATTTATTTAATGTCGGAGGACGGGCACTGACTAGGAATCAATTGTGTCTCAAAATGCCAGCTCCCAAAGTCTCAGAGAGGGAAGTTTTTATGGGGTTGGCTGCAAAAGGGGAGTATGGAGGCAGAGTCCTTGGCTGTCTTTGATTGGTTCTTACAATATGCATCACGGTGACCAGCTGTTTCTAGGAGACAGAAATAACAGGCACTTGTAACAGGAACTGTTACCTGGGTAACTAACAGATTGGTTGGGGTTATTTCCTGCTACAGCTACAGAATGGCTACAGAACAATGCTCCACTCCGAAGTTGCTCCCCTCCCGACACTCCTCACTGCACTTTGGGAAGGAAGGAAGTCACCATGCATGGCTCACATTTAAGGGATAGAGAATCATGGAGTTCATTTTTATTTTACTGCTGGAGATGTTTTCTGAAGCATCTGACTGGCCCGCGAATTGCCAGAAAGTGCTCCTCCTGAGCCTGTAAGTATGTCCCCCCCATCCCTTGATACACCTCTTTTGCAAGCAACCAGATTTTCTCTATGAAATCCTGTCCTCTGGGTCACAATGATTGGAGAAAGTTGGGGCCACACAGTCCCTATTTTAGATGTTTGGGGTTTTAGGGCAAGTCAGGCTTGCTGAAAGCTCAATATTTTTTTTTTTCTTTTTGTGCTGGGGACCAAACTCATGACCTCACATTTGTCAGGCAGGTGCTTATGCCACTGAGCTAAATCCCTGGCCAAGAGGACTCATATTTAATGTATCACTACTGAACTGATGGGCACTGTGTAATATCTTTTGATTGACCAAAAGTTTAACTCAAATGCTCTTTTAACATTGTTCATTGTCTACCTGGCATCCATTCTCCATTCCCTGCTTTACCAAGCAGATTCAATCCAACGCCTACTAGGCTACTTCTTTTATGTGGCCCATGTGCCCCAAGGAATAGAACCCCACCTGTTCTCAGAGTCCTCCCCTTCCTCTTGCCCATCATAGGTTCAGAAATAAGTATGCGGCCCATCTAAGAGACAACGAGCTGTGTGAAAGCTTGCTAAAGTGTCCTGGGATGGTTTTTCCTGGATTTTTTGCTATAGCTTTGAAACGACCTTTATGGACATTGTCACATATGAGACTGGAGCCATTGGACACCTGCCCATCCCAGGCAAAGAACAGCTGGGAACAGAGAGGGTAACCTAAAGGTCGGGGGAGAGTCTTACCAGAGCCCACTGTATCCTGAGACCAGTGGCACTCATCGCAGGGTGTACCCCACCTGGGAGCTGTTTGTCACCATCCTGCAATGACATAAATTCAGGGAGGAAGGGTTTAGGAACTTTTGAAGGGATTTGACATTGCTGTGACATCTAAGTGTGTGACCTGTGGACTTTTCTGGCCAGACCAGACTGGGTGTCACCCAACAGCACAGTGAGTTACAGGTCATGCAGACCACATCCAGGTCCTGGGCAGCTAAAGTGCTGGATGCAAAGCAGTGAGGCACAAACCAACAATGGCCACCACCGCTCTTCAGTGAGCATTTTGGGAAGCACTGTTCAGGACTTGATGATTATGTGAGTCAGTTGATTTCCCATTGTTTAGGATACTGTGGATTCTTTCTTCTCTAACTCAGAGCCAAAAGCATCTTAGCTCACAGTGAACTCACAGTAACAAGACAAGAGACCACATAGGCATATTTTACAGGATACGTTGTGTGTGTGTGTGTGTGTGTGTGTGTGTATAACGTGTGTGCACATGTATGTATCTTCACCTAGCTCTGGTGCTGGGCAAACATTTGTCAGTGTTAATAATTGCAAAATTTTGAAGAAGAGAAGTTAACTTGGTGCCTTTTGTTGGCTGCTGGCATTTCCCATTCTTGGTTCTTTGATTTGAACACGTGGGAGAGATTCTGGAAGAACCAAAGTTCCATTTAAACCTCCAGGAAGAGCTCGTAACAGGAAAGAAAGCCGACTGTCTGCCATTTATGTTTTATCTTTGTATGTCAAAACTTTCCTAATACTGGAAGAACATCAGAGTGATTTTTATAACCTTTTTTCTTTTTGGTTCATAGCCTTTCAGAATTGTAAGTTATAAAAGCATTAGTTTTAAGATACAAAAATAGTGCTTTGCAAGTCTTTCTTCCCGTAGTTGCATGAACTAAGAGAAGGGTGATAATGAGATGCTTATTGTGTGCCTATAAACAAAAGAGATGCATTTGTTAATTGACATAAAACTTACTTTTGTGACTATTCTCTTTGGCTATTATTTGAATCCCACTGGAACGTGTGTAGAAATTCAGATTATTTTTTACATGGGGGATGACTATTTTTGTTTACCATCCCAAAGATAGCCTGCAAACTTGTGATCTGGAAAAAACTGCTGTATCGAATGAAAAAGTTTATTATTACAACTACAATGAAATGGGCACATTTTTTTAGCCTTCATGGAAAGAAGCCATGTGATGGCTGATTTATAGTATGCACCGCCCGAGGCGTTAGGAGCCTTGGAAGGACTCCCGGTGTTGAAGGATGAGGCAGATGGGGTGTTCTAGAGAACTAGAGAGTTTATTTTGGCTTCAAAGCTGGTTACTATTATAAGAGATAGAAAACTGGGCAATGGCAAGTGGCAGCAGAAGGGACGGCTCAGCAGATGAGCCTGATGTATTATTTTAAGAATTTTCTTCTAAAGCCAAGTCATAGCACCTCATTGTTTTGTATGAAGAGTGAAGCACATTTTTTTTTTTTTTACAGGATTTGGTTTCCTTGAAAATGATGAAAATCAATTGCATAAACATGGATCTTATTGTAATATAAACATGTGGTACCCTTGATTCAATAACACAATAAAACGCTGCATCATTGTCCCATGGCTTATTATTATGGCTGTGTCCCTACACGAGTGGCATTCTGTAAACTGTCCCCACATTCTTTTTTTTTTCCTTTTTTTTTTTTTTGCGGCACCAGGGATTGAACTCACAACCTCATGCCTGTCAGACAGGTGCTTAAGTCACTGAGCCAAACTCCTGGCCCTGGTTTTTTGAGTCAGGGTCACACTGTATAGCTCAGGCCAGCCTTGTGCTTGCGTTGTAGCCCAAGCCAGCCTCGAACTTGCAATGTTCCTCCTACCTCAGCCTCCCAAGTGCTGGGATTAAAGGTGTACACCACCACGCCCGGCTTGTCCCCACATTCTTTAAATGGTCCCATAACATTTGGTTGTGTGTTTGAGATGGTAACATTCACCAAATGTCCTGCGGGCTCCCCTAGTTCTCACCAGCCCTTGTGGTTTGTCTAGATCAGGCCAAAGGCCCATGACAAAAAGAGACTTTTGTCACTTTTGGTCTTAGTTAAGGAGCAGCATAGGATTTGTAATCATCTTTCCTTTGAATGGTGACTGTGTTGACATGGAGGAGCTGCAAGACAGAAGCTGCCTTTATCCTTGAGTGACCACACCGAGGAGAGCCCCCGGAGAGCTTGGAGACTGCAGGAGACGCTGTGAGTGGGAAGGAAACGTACGCTGACCCGCCATGGAGATGTGGGTGGGTGTCGGTTACTGTAGCATGGGCCAGTGTCACATGAGTCTCACTGGGCTCTTGTCTGTACCAGTGTCTCAGCCCATTTGTGCAGCTGTGATAAAGTAGCTGAGACTGAATAACTTATAAAGAACAGAAATGCATTTTCTCTTGATTCTGGAGGCTGAGAAGCCCAACATGAAGGTATCACAGGGTTGGTCCCTAGGAAGGGCTCTTTTCTCTGCTGACATGATGGCACTTTATTACTGTCTTCATGTGGCAGGAAACAGAAGGGCCCAAATGCTGTGTGAAGTCTCTTTCATAAAGGCCTTAATCCCTCTCCTGAGCTAATCACCTCTTCCAGTTCCCCCTCTTAATACTATTTGGAACTGGACGTGGTGATGTACACATGTAATGCCAGCACTCAGGAAGCTGAGGCAGGAGGATGGCCACTAACTCAGAGCCCGTGTGGGTTACATAGTGAGTTCAAGGCCACCCTGGACTACATGGTGAGACCTTGCCTCAACCTCCCTCCCCCAATACTGTGATGTTGGAGACTGAGTTTCAGCATGACTTTTGAGAGAAACAAGCATTCAACCAAAGCAGCATTGGGAATTAATAACCAACTCACTGCTTGTTGTGTTGAGATAATCCCAGAAGCAGAGAGAATTTATTTAGAATTTTTGTATCTTCTTGATACAGCTTTGGTGATTCTTATGGATCTAGGAATCTGTCCATTTTTTCTGTGGTTTCCATCTTACTTGACTACAGGTTCTTAAAGTAGGTACTGATGATCTTCTGGATTTCTGCACGATACCTTGTGATTTCACCCTTCTCACTCCTGATTGCATGGATTTGAGTTTTTTCTTCCCCGCTTTTTTTTTGGGTAATGTTGGTTAAGGGTTTGTAAGTTTTATTTGATCTTACAAAGAGCCAACTTTTTGATTCATTGATTCATTGCATTGTTTTCTTAGTCTCCATTGCATTAATTTCTGCTCTGATCTTTGTAATTTGCTCCCTCGTAAGAGCTTTGGACTTTGGGCTTGGCCTGCTCTTTTATTCTAGAAGGTTGAGGCTTGACATTAAGTTGTTTATTTGAGTGCACTCTGTTTCCTGATATGAGAATTCACCACTATAAATTTCCCTCATAGGACTGTTTTCATTGCATCCCCTGAGTTCTGGTATATTATATTGGCATTATCATTCAATTTGTTTTGGCTTTTTTTTTTTTCTTTTTGGTACCAGCGATTGAATTCACAGCCTCACACCTGCCAGGCCGGTGCTTACACCACTGAGCTAAATCTCTGGCTTTTTTGTCTTTGAGATAGAGTTTCACTATACAGTTCAGGCTGGCTTTGAGCTCACTGTGTAGCCCAGGTTGGTCTTGAACCTGCAATGATCTTCCTGCCTCAGCCTCAGTACTGGGATTACAGGCACATGGCACCACACCTGGCTGTTCAATCATAGAAATTGCCTAATTCCTTCTTTAATTTCATCTGTGACCCATTGGTTATTCAAGAGAGTGTTATTTAGTTTTCATGTACTAATTAAGTTCTTATGGTTTCTTTTGCCATTGATTTCCAATTTCATTACACTATGGTCTGATAATATGCATAGGATAATTTCAATTCTTTTGCATTTACTGAAGCATGCTCTATGAGCTAGTGTGTGGTTTGATTTGGAGACTTTCCCCTGTACAGCTGAGAAGAATGTGTATTCTGATGTCGTGGGGTAGAATACTGTGTAGACATCTACTAAGTACATTTGTTCAAAAGTTTGGTTTAGTTCTGATATTTCTTTGTTGAATTTTTTGTGTAGATGATCTATTTGTAACAGTGAGCATTGAGGTTTCCCATAACAATTGTATTAGTGCTTTTTATAAACCAATATCAATCAATGAAATTGAAGATGTAATTAAAAACTTACAAACAAAGAAAAACCCAGGTCCTGATGGGTTTGCTGCTGAGTTCTACAAGAAATTTAGAGAAGACCTAAGGCTGCTACTTCTCAAACCCTTAATAAAATTGAAAGGAAAGCAATACTCCCAAATTCATTCCTGGAAGCAAGTTACCCTGATATCAAAAACAGAGAAGGATCCAGCCACAAAAGAGAACTACATGCTTATCTCCCTAAGGAAAATGGATGCAAAAATCCTCAGTAAGGTACTGTCCAACAGAATGCAGCAAATTATCAAGATTATACACCATGACCAAGTAGGATTTACCCCAGGTAAGCAGTGATGGTTTAACATACACAAATCAATTGATGTAATACACCATATCAACAGTCAAGGACAAAAACTTATGATGGTCTCAATAGATGCAGAAAAAGCATTTGACAATGTCCAACACCTATTCATGATAAAAACCCTACAGAAAATTGGAATACATGGTCTTTATCTTAATCTGATAAAAGCTATCTGTGACAAACCAATAGCCAACATCATATTAAATGGACAAAAATTGAGAGCATTTACTCTAAAGTCAGAAACAAGGCAAGGATGTCACCTCTCTTGTTCAACGTAGTTCTGAAAATGTTAGCCAGAGCAATTAGACAAGAGAGACAAAGAAATAATGATAGGAAAGGAGGAAGTTAAATTTTTATTATTCACAGATGACACAATACACTACGTAGAAATCCCAAAAACTCTACCAAAAGACTTGTATATTTAAGAATCATGTTCAGTAGCATAGCTGGATACAAAGTCAACACTCAAAAATCAATAGCACTCCTGCATATGAATAACAAATTCACTGAGAGAGAAATTAGGGAAACAACATCTTTTACAATAGCATCCAAAAAAAGAAATACCTAGGAATCAATCTAACAAAGGAAGTAAAAGACCTCTACATTGACAACTACAGTATTCTGAAAAAAAGAGATTGAAGAAGATATCAGAAAATGGAAAATTAACCTTTGCTCTCGGGTAGGAAGAACCAGTATGTGAACATGGCCATACTTCCAAAATTGTGATATGGATTTAATGCAATCCTGATCAAAATACCAACAGTATATCTCACAGAATTAGAAAAAAACGATCATGAAATTCATTTGCAACGAGAAGAAAACTAGAATAGCAAAAGCAGTTCTATAACAAAGGCAAGGCAGAAGGTATCACAATCCCTGACTTGAAATTATAATATAAAGCTACTGTGATAAAAACAGCATGGTATTAGAAAAAACAAAAACAAAACGACAACAACAAAACAAACAAACAAGAAAACAAACCTGAGGATCAATGGAACAGATTAGAAGATGCAGAAAGAACTCCAAACACACTTGACCACATTATCTTTGACAAAGGAATAAAACGTCTTCAGTGGAAGAAAACCTCTTTAATAAATGGTGCTGGAAAAACTGGCTCAAAGATTAAAACTAGACCCATGTCTCTCACCATGCTTTAAACTAAAATCAAAATGGATCAAAGATCTAAATATTAAAGCAAAAACATTAAATCTGCTGTAAGACAGAATAGATAGAACAGCTGAAGACACTGGTGGAGGCAAAGACCTTATGAATGAAACCCCAATAGCACAGGAACTATCACAAAGAATCAACAGTTGGGATCTTATCTTATTAAAAAGCTTTTACGCAGCAAAAGAAACTACCAACAGAGTGAAGAGACAACCCACAGTGTGGGGAAAATCTCTTTTCACCAACTTTTCCCCAGACAAATGGTTACTATCTGGAATATATCAAGAACTCCTAAAAATCAGACCCTCCAAATTTAAAGACCCAATCTAAAAATGAGCATCTGAGATGAATATACAATTCTCAGATGAAGAAATATGTTTTGTCTGTTTGTTTGTTTGTTTTTGGTACCGGGGATCAAACTCATGACCTCAAGCTTGCCAGAGACTTTTAAACACAAACCATAACTAGGAGATCACAAATAGTGAACTATAAACTAGGTGGACAAGGTAGTTCACCTCCATTAACTGAGTTAAAAAGCAATACATAGTCCTAAGTATTTAAGGATGAATTTGTGTTTATGACTCTGCACATCAGGAGAGTGAAGAGATCTTTATGAGACTTATTTTTTGTGCATGGGTGGGACAGACTCCAGGGCGTGTGTACTGAGCTACATCCTCAGCCACTCCCACTTTCCCGTTTTTCAAAATTTTTGTAATTTTGAGACAGGTTCTTGGTATGTTGCTAAGATGCGTAGTCTGGGCTTGAACTGTGATCCTCCTGCCTCAGCCTCCCAGAGTACCACTATAAGAACCTCCCAGGAATGTCACACTATGGCTGGCTTGTTTTTTTTCCAAATCCATTTTATTTCAAAGAGAAAAAAAAAAATTCCAAACGCAACAATCCGGGGACAGCAATGGTACATATAGTGCCATTGCCATTCCCAAATCAGTCACCCAGCGCACAAGACATTTGTATTCAATTGTCCAAACAGTAGGCTGGCTATTTTTTTTGTACTGGGAATTGAACTCACAACCCTGTGTTTGCCAGACAGGCACTTATGCCACTGAGCTAAATCCACCTAGGCTGGCTATTTTTGAGATTAATTTTTTTTTTTTTTTTTTTGTACCTGGGATTGAACTCACAACCTTGCGCTTGCCAGGCAGGTGCTTATGCTGCTAAGTTAAATCCCCAGCCCAAGATTGATTTTTTTTTGAACAATAATTTTTACTTGTATGTACAAAAGAGGTAACATTTTACCTTTATCTCAAGTTGCTGGCAAATTATTTAGCCCTTGCATTTCTAGCTTGGCAATGAGAACCACTGACCCTGGATGTGGGATGTTACTCCAGACCCTGGTTAGCTTAATCCTACCAGCGTTGAAATTGGTCCTGATAGCTTCCGTCACCTGGCCAGAGCTCCTGCGCCCCCAGAGTGAACGAGTTAAATGTAGAGGCACAGGAACCTTTCTGGAATAGCGCACTCAGGTTGGGCTGGCCCTGGACGATGAACTTGGGAGCCCCCACTTGACAGCCCAAGGCAGGCAGGCAGAGCCACCAGCCCGAGGGGATCCATGGTGGCCTGCACCGCTAGGAGGTGCAGTATTAACACCTGCTTCAACACAGGCAGTCTCGGTGGGGACATCCTTTTGTTGGCAGCTTTCTGCTTTTCCTGCTCAGTCTCTGGTTGTACTTGGGGCACTTTCAAGTGCTTGTAGCGGAAAAGCCTTCGCTACTGCAGCTGGGTGTCGTTGGGCTGTTTGATGACAGAAGTGGTTATTGCATTGCATTTTGCAGACCTGCCTGAAAACAATCATAAATTGATTTTGGTGAGATGTGGTGGCACAAGCCTGAGTCCCAGTTGTCAAGAGGCTGAGACAGGAGAATTGCTGCTGTTCAAGGCCAGCTGGGCTATGTAGCAACTTCAAGGCTAGGCTGGACTACCTAGGTGAGATCCTGTCTCAAAGACAAAAACAATTGATTTTGATTTTTTTCATTTCTTCCTTTTGTGTGGTACCGAAGATTGAACTCAAGGTTTTGGTCATGCTAGGAAAACACTGTGGCCTGGAGATACATCCACGGGCATTTAAAAGCAATTTTTTTTTTTTTTGAGACAGGATCTCACAAAGTTGCCAACCTGGAGTCAGGCACTGTGGCGTATGCCTGTAATCCCAGCACTCTGGGAGGCTGAGGCAGGAGGATTAGAAGTCCAAGACCTACCCAACAATTTAGCTGGACTCTGTCCAAAATTTTGAAACAGAAAAAAAAATTAAAAAAAGACTGAAGATATAGCTCAGTGTGCAGGCCTTGGTTTCAATCCCTCATACTTTAAACAAACAACAAACAAACAAACACACAAACACACAAACAGAAAGTTACCCAAATTGGCCTTGAATTCACCATTTCCTGCCTTGGCCTCCTGAGTAGCTGGGGTGACAGGCATACGCCACCATGCCTGTCCAGTAATTCGATGGTGATGTGAACATTTTAAAACATTTTGATAGCATTTAAAATTTGAATCAAAATAATGGATGCACATGCTTAAGATCAGTGAGGCCCTGGCAGGCCTGTGGCCATGTGGCTCCCTGAGGCATCCTGGTACAGGGCTGTGCCAGGTGAACTCACAGGAATAAATCTGACTGTGCAGGGCCAGTCTCCATCTGCACTTCCGGAAAAGCACACAAGCAGATGTGACCACAATAGTAGATCTTTTCTTCCATAGCAGAGATTCAGTTTTTTTTTTTTAATTAAAAGAACTATATCAAGTGATTTTCCACTTCTCTTCTTAGTAAGCAAAAATAAATTTTCAACTGCTATAATGATGGTACTAGAACTTTTTGTCCCCTCCTGATTAAAAGCCTGGTATCAGCAAGTCTATGATATTCATCTTCATGATTCTGTAGCTAATTACACTAAAACACATGTGGTCTCTTGTCTTCCGTTTTAGTTGTGTTGCTCTTTCTTTTTTAACATTTGAGCAATCTATTAGCAAAGAGATTAAAGAGATTAAGTATTGTAATTACATACTTCTAGAGAAATCTAGACCTTGTGTGATTTTCATAAAGAATTACTATCCTAGGGTCATTTTGGCCAACTAATACATATCCTTTTCATTAAGTTCTCTAGGTGTTTTATTTATTTATTTATTTTTTGTGGCATCGGGGATTGAACTCACAGCCTCACGCCTGCCAGACAGGCACTTAAGCCACTGAGCCAAACTCCCGGCCCTAGTTTTTTGAGACAGGGTCACGCTATGTAGCTCAGGCTGGCCTTGCATTTATGTTGTAGCCCAAACGAGCCTTGAACTCACGACACTCCTCCTACCTCAGTCTCCTGAGTGCTGGGATTAAAGGCGTGCGCCACCATGCCCAGCTTAAGTTTTTTGTAAAATTTCCGAATCTCCCTTATTCATTTTGGTAATATTGCATCACACTTGTACCACCGTGGTAACTAATTATTACTTATTGGGTATTTATGCTGTGCCATGCTCAGGGGTAACCATTTTGCATTTGTTAACTCATTTAAGCCCCACAAGCATGCTGCGAGCTAGACCGCATTATCATTCCATTCTACGGATAGCTAAGCATGCGGGGTTAGTGAGTAGGAAATTAAAACCCGTGTTTGTCTTCCTCCACAGGGACTTAACTGTTACAGCGCTGTTTTAAGAGTGTGCAGAACTATGGCTTTGGAGTCACGGTAACCGCAGTTGGCTCTGTTCTTCAGCAGCATGCTCTAGGTTCTGTCACTTTCTGTCCTGGGAAAGGTAAACCAGACACTGCACACTGGAATCAAAGACAGATGTGGTTTAGAGGAGATGGGAAAGTCTGGTGAAATGCCAAATGCTGAGCTGCGAGTTTTCAACCCTGTTTATTTTCAAGCCCACGGACGTTGGGAAGATATCACCTATGTGCCTCGTGTTGCTGCCTCTGGCAGAGAAGTAGGTCAGCTGCCCGGGTGTGAACCTGTGGATTCCCCAGCCCTGCTGGCCGGGTGAGAAGTCCACAGGGTGGCCAACCACCAGTATCGGCCCCGGAACGCACATCCTTAGTCCTGTTTTCTTGCTTTCTGGGTTGGAACCGAGGGCCTCACACGTGCTAACATACTCTACAACACAACCCCAGCCATCAGAAACTGTTAAGAATCTAAATTTAAACTGGGCGGTGTGGTGGCGCATACTTATAATCCCAGCATTTAGGAGGCCGAGGCAGGAGGATTGGCTGTTCAAGGCCAGCCTGGGATACACTGCAAGCCCAAGGCTGTTCAGAGTTCAGACTCATCCTTGTATCTGATTTAAAAAAAAACGTGTTTCAGAATGCAGAATGTTGGATATCCCTTATCTGAAATGCCTAGGATTTTGGATATGTTCAGATTTTGGAATATCTATATCTATATCTATATATGTATTTATATATTTATATACCTCTCTCTATATATATATCGGTGGAATACGACCAGAGTTTAAACACAACATTTATTTAGGTCTCATATTCACCTTACACACACAAATTGAAAATAATTTTATACAATATTTCTCATAGTTTTGTTCATGAGACAGTTTTATAGTGTGGTTTTCCATCTGTGGTGTCACATTGGCATACAAAACATGTCAGATTCCAGGCTGGGGACCGGTTCAGCAGCAGGGCACATGTTTACAGTGGGCAAGGGCCCTGGTCCAGTGCACATGCACACGGCTTCAAATTTCAGAGGGTTTTCGTTTAGGAGTGCTCAGCCTGCGCATATATATATTTTAAAGACAGAGGTTAAATTAGGAGACATGTTTGCCAGGAAGGAATCTGTCTAAACACAAAGGATGTTGCAGAGGCCCGCTTAGGCCAGAACTGTGTGAAACAGCTGAAATATTCCCAGGAGCGCCCGAGGCTGTGAAGTGCCCCAGGCTTCCTTCATAAATTCCTGCAGCCAGGTTGAGGCGTGTGAATTTCTCCATTTTCTTATAAGTGGACAGCTGCTTCTCACAGGGATGTGGAGGGGAGGAGGCTGTCCAATATTACAAAATAAAATGAAAAAAGGGGGATATAACAAAAACATTTAACCTCATTATTCTTCATGTAATATTTCGAATTATTCATCCATTTGTATTTCAGAAATGTGTTGCCACTGCGTAATCAGGTAGTTTTCCAAAGTAAGAACTTCAAGGGTAAAGGGGTAGAAGAGGAATTCAGGGAGTTCTTTTTTTTTTTTTCCCCCTGGATACTGAGGATCGATCTTAGGGTCTTTGCACTGAGCTATATCCTCAGTCCTACTTGTGTTTTATTTTCAGATTGGGCTCAATAAGTAGGCCAGGCTGGGCTCCAACTTGTGATCCTTCTGCCTCAGCTTCCCAGAGTGTTGGGATTATAGTCAAGTGCCACCACACCTGGCATCAGGCAGAATTTGTCTTTAGAATTTGCTTGATTTTAATTTTTCATGTTAAGTGAAACAAATCAGTCACATAAGCTTAAATATCAAATGTTTTCTCTTATATGACAAATTCAAAATATAAATAAAGAGCAAAGTAAAAGATAAATAATAAGAAGTACTGGGGACTTGGGCAAGATCTCCAACTGCCTGTGTAAGGGGTACTGTGAAAGGATGAAATAAGAAACAGAGACAAATTTAGTAATGCATGAAGAGGGGCTAGGAGGTCAATGCCTCAGGACAGGAAGAGACAAAAACACTCCACACTGCCAATATTTATTGGTGTATTCATTGATAGGAGGGTCTAGTGGAAGATTTAAGGTCAGTGGGAGATTCAGAGGTCAATAACTCAGTGGGCAATGGATAATCCTGGGTGACTCAAGAGGGTGGAGATGACCCCATGCTAAGAAGGATCTTGCCCTGGAGTGTTTTTTAATCTTAGTGGTTTTAGTTTAGTTTTACTGGGTGGGAGACGATGGCTCATTCCTAAAGAGTTAATGGGAAATCTCAAAAGGGTGACGCCGATAATCCCAAGTCTCCATTTATCCCTCAGGGAAGTATGCAAAATTAGCCACTGTGAATTTGTGGTCCCCAACAAGGAAGTGAGGAGAGAGATCTTTTGCAAAAGGGAAAGGGACCAAGAGATGGAGGGGGAGGGAATGAGAAAGAATTAAGATAAGTAGTGTGCTTGTGCCAACTCTCCCATGAGGAATGTAATCATTGTGTGCCGTAATCATGTACTAATAAAAAGTAAAACAAACAAACAAATAAAAATAAAACAGTTAATTTAATGAGGGCTGGGGATTTAGCTCAGTGGCAGAGAACTTGCCTAGAATGTACGTGGCCCAATCCTTACTTACAAAACAAAGCACAACAGAAAATGTAGTTATACCAATTTAATACTTTTCTGATTTTCAAACTGAGGAGTAATTTGTGTATTACACCGAACTGCATGAATAGTATGAAGTGCTCTTAACTCAATGAATTATATGCAACTGTGTCATCACCAGTCAGTTTCCATTTACAGCCAGGTCCCCAGTCTGGTCTCTGGCCTGTCAGGAATGGGAGAGGAGGTGAGTGTTGGGCTCTGGATGCAGCTCCATCGCTATTCACAGCCCCTCCCCATGGCTCCCATCACTGCCTAAGCTCCATTTTCTGTCAGGTCCACTGAGAAAGTTTAGATCCCTTCAAGGCCTGTTCTCCTTGCAAACCTACCCCCTTCTCTGGTCTCTCCCTATCTCAATTATTCCTTGCTTTAAACTTCATATAGAGGGGGCTCTCTTATGACCACCTTCATGTGCTTAACATTATGCCTGTGAGATTTGCCTGTGTATAGTAGTAATTTATTTATTTTTATTCTGCTGCATAGTATTCCATTGCATGACTACAATACTTTATCCATTCTTCAGTAGTAGGACACTGGGTTGTTTCTGCCTTGTAGACTGTTTTGAATAATGCTGTCTGAACATCCTTTTATTACTTATCTTTTAGTAATGATAATCATTCATTCCTGGTGGAGTTACATACAGGACTGGAAATGCCAAATGCCAGGTCAGAGAGTGTAACCCAGTTTAGCTTAGCAGATGCTGCCAAATGGCTTCTGAATGGATAAAGTGTTTATCCTTCCACAGGAATTACAAGTCTCAGGTGCTCCTTGTCCTCATCAATACTTGGTTCTATCTGGGCCTTAATTTTAGGTGTCTGTTGTATATGTAGTGGTGACTCACCATGATACATATTCATTTCCATTTCCTTAACAATGAATGATATTGGCAATGAATTTTTTAAAAAATGTATTTATTTATTTACTCTGGCTTTTTTTTTTTTTTCCCGGTATTGAAGTTTGAACTCACAACCTGTCGCCTGCCAGGCAGGCACTTAGGCCACTGAGCTAAATTCCCTGTTTTTTTTGAGACAGGGTCTCACTATGCAGTTCAGGCTGGCCTTGAACTCACTTTGTTGCCCAGGCTGGTCTTGAACTCACAATACTCTTCCTGCCTCTGTCTCCCTAGTGCTGGGATTAAAGGTGTGTGCCACCACGCCCAGTTGAATTTTTGTATTTTTAAATTACTCATTTAAGTTGGTAGTGGCCTTCATATTTATCCTCTACAATGGTTTCTTAATATCCCACTGAATTTGACCCAGCATAGTATTCTCAGCCACTGCCCTCTGTGGATCATTAGGTCACTTCCTGTCTTCCCTCTGGTCCCTTCTTGTCCACGGAGAGGGACCGCGGACACCCAGCCCTAGGCAACGTTGTTGTCATTAATGGCAGCTATGCCAGCGAGGTGTGCGAGGTGCTTTGAATATCGTTTTCGTCCCAGTGCCACCTGCAGACATGGAGTGCTACCTGTGCTATACAGGTGAGGAATCTGATACCAGGCATTGCAGCGTGCCCTCCACCTGATACCCAGTATTCACTGCCAGGGTCCGGGACTCTGGCGCTCTGACCAGCCACGCGAAGGTTCCACGCGGGCTGCTGGGTCTGTGCGCCTCCTCCTGGTGCTACCTGCAGCTCTCCTTGCCCTTCCTCCCTGCCAGCTGCCCCCCGGGGCATCGCTGTCCCAGTGCCCTGTCCGTGATATGATTTCCAGGACAGAGCAGCGTGAGGACGGTGGAATCTCAACACTGGGCGCGCGGTGCCTGGGCCCAGGCCTGCACTAGGGGGAGACTGAACCCTCGGGGGAAAGGGATTAGTTCTTTCCTGTCGGCCTCCTTGTACCAGAGCTCTGAGATTCTTCCAGGCCTCTGGGAAACAAAAGAATGAGCGCAGCTCAGGTAGCACGCTCGCTCGCACTCTTGCCTTTGGAAGCTGCGCTTTCCACACTGAGCAAGGACGGGTGATGTTTTCCGCCTCCCACTAGCAAGGTCTCCTCCTCTGCGATGCTTGCCGGCTTCACAGTGTTGCGATGGTGGAGCCTGCAGGTTCGCTAGGAGGGAAGTAAACCACTAGGATGTCCTGCCCCGTGGGGCAAAAGCCAGTAAGTGCATCTGAGTGTCTTTTTAATGAATAAAGTGCAGTGCAAACGTGAGTTACCATGACGATGACGCTCCTTACCGTCTGCCATGACACTGTTTCCTTGGAAAGATGGCCCTGGCTTCCCGGTGCGTGGTATCACTTTGATTTCCTTGTCCTAATGAAGTGGTACATAGGCAGGAAACTCTAGAACAGACTGCCTGATGTGCTTGGCATCTAAGCCCCACTTCGTGGTCACTGTTGGACGCCCAGCAAGTTCTTACCTACAGTGGTCCCTTGGTATCCAAGGGGGACCAGTTCCCGGGCCATTGAAGGTACCAAAATCTGCAGGTGCTCAAACTCTTGCATAACATGGTGTAGTATTTGCACATAACCTGCACACCTCATTCTGTGTACTTTAAATCATCACCTTAGATGACTCACCACACCCAAGGCAAGGTGCATGCTGTGTAAAACCTTGTTACACTGTGTTGTTTAAGCAGCAATGGGCAAGGGCAGGTTTGTGTGCATTCATTACAGGTGGAATTGTTTCTCAGTTATTTTCAATCTGCAGTTGGTCAAATCTGAGATGTGGTACCTGGGGATAGGAAGGTCTGTACTCGGAGCTTTTTAGATCTTTTAATCTGTAAAATCTGTAAGACTATGGAAATCAGTATGGAAATTCCTCAGAAACTAAAAGTAGAAATTCCAGTTGACTCAGCTATTCCCTTTCTAAGTATCTTCCCAGAAGAGTAAGGACATCACATTACAGGGATATAGCGTATCCATGTTCACAGCAGCACAACTCATTGTAGCTAAATCTTGGAAGCAGTCTATGTGTCCATTAGCAGATGAATGGATAAAGAAAATACAGAACCTATACACCATGAAGCACTACTCTGCCATAAAGAAGGATGAAATTGAATCATTTGTAGGAAAATGGTTGCACATTGAGACCATTATCTTAAGTGAAAGAAATCAGACACATGCTTAAATATTGCATGATTTCTCTCATCTGAGAAACCCAAAGTATAAGTAAATTAAAGAGCAAATGAAAGATAGATAGTAGAAAATAGGGAGGTAGATCTTTTGCAAAAGGAAAAGGGGACCAAGAGATGGAGGGAGAGAGGGGAAGAGGGAAGGGAAAGAGGACATAAAAAGAATTAAGATGTGCTATGTGCAGGAACCAACTCCTCAGAGGAATGTAATCACGATGGACTGCAAATGTGCACTAATAAAAATTAAAATTAATAAAAGCCGGCCTCTGGTGAGTGGGGATTCTCGTGCAGCCTGGTCCTGTCCATTTTTCCAGCCTCCTCCTCTTCTCCACTGCCAGGGGTTTGGGCATCGAGATGCGTGTCATTCTCCAGCTACTCCATGCTGCACCTGCCTGGCCTTTCGACACGACGTCCCCTTCCCCGACTGCCCGCCTGTGTACAGCTCATGGCCACATGTCCTTCAGGCCTGAGCTGGGCCATGTCAGTTCTGTCTGCCCCTCACAGCCCTGCCAGTTGGCCCCTTCCCCCATCTGTGCTCCCATTACCCCGGACTCACCGGGCTCCTCCTGTACTTGCTGGTCCTCTTCTTACCCTCCCCACACCACTGTGAGCTCTTCAACATAAATATGCGCTATTCATGACATTGTTTCCAGGACATGGAACTGATGATGTCACACAAGCGTCTGCAAATATTTGCTGTATGAATAAAGAACGAGTGAGCTCTTCTTGACCAGGGAGGGCAAATATTTTAGAGATATATTAGACAATGATGGTCAGTGCTGATGTAACCTCTGTTTCATTAGAAACGAAAATAGGGCCTTTGACAAGTGACTTTTTTAGATTTGGTAGCTTTTTATTTTTTTGAGACAGGCTCTCACTATGTAGCCCAGGCAGGCCTCAAACTCATGGTGATCCTCCTGCCTCAACCTTCCAAGTGCTGGGATTACAGGTGTGCATGAGCACACCAGGCTAAAATATAACCAGTTTTATTAAGATTTGAAAGGGATAGTCTAGAACCTGGTAAGCTGAGTCACTACCACTCTCATTAAAAAGAGTAAATTTGATCCTTTTCTTTAGTCTTAAAAATATTCCTATATCCAGCTCCCTTAGAGATGGATGTTATAATTAAGAGTCTCTCTCTTTTTTTGTTTTTGATGTTTTTAAAAATGAATGTTAAGTGTCAAAAATTAATGCTTGCTTTTCTCCTTCATTTTGCCCTAGAACCACATATCGGCACCGACACCATTTAGGAAGAGTTTGTGAAGTGAGATTATATGAGTTTCTCTTGCGTTAACTATTTCCCCAAACAATATTCGTCCTTTGGAAGAGCTTGAAGTTCAGGTGTCGGTTCTTTCTTTCTTTCTTCATTTTTTTTTCCTAGTAAAGGGAAAGAAACTGTCACTGATGTTTCTTTTAATTGCAATGGGGATGGGGCAAGAAAATTTACATCTCTATTTCACCACATTTCCCTATAGTAACTTTGCCAATTGCCCTTGTCAGAGACACGGTAGTTCTAGTTAGGAATATAGCTGGCCAGCAGGCTCTGCCTCTGTGGCCTCAATGCTCATGGATCAAAAATATTTGCAGAAGGAAATGTTCTGTTGTTGTTGATGTGTATTATGACATTAGGACTGTCATGTTTGTGTGTGACATTGTCGTTATCCCCTAAACCAGTAGTCCCCAACCTCTTTGGCACCAGGGACTGGATTTATATCTTTTTCTGTCTTTTTGACACAGGGTTTTGCTATGCAGCAAAACCTGCTGGCCTCAAACAGTGATTCTCCTGCCTCTAGAGTGCTGAGATTACAGATATATGCCATCATACACTGCCCTGGATTTTTAGAAGACAGTTTCTATGGACCAGGAGATTTGGGGGTGAAGGTATGAGTCCAGGATGAGTCAAAGGGGTGTTGTGCACCCTTGATCCCAATGCGCACGTGCAGTTCACAGTAGGGGGGCACAGGTGCTGTGTTCCCTCCATGGCAGGAGGCAGAGCTCAGGTGGTGATGCCATGGGGAGTGGCTGTAAATACACTATTTTTTTTTTTTAGCCTATTCCTCATTGGGGGATGTTTGCGAGACAGACTCAGATAGCTGTAGAAAGAAATTAAGAAACTAGGGCTAAAAGATCAATGCCTCCCAAGAACCCGCCATATTGGGTCAGGGAGGATCCAACCAGAAGACAACTAGCCAGCCTTCCTGGTGAGTGGTGCAAGGGCTTGTACTCCAGGAAGAGAGAGATCTGCACCTCCTGTAAGCTGAGAATCACCCCTCCTCCCCCAAGCAACCTGCTGGTTCAGAGGACCAGCTAAGTTGGTAGCAACTAAGGTACATAAAGCAACTAAATGCTTGTATTGTTTGGTTCATTTTGCAGGCCTGGGGCCTGCAGTCTGAGCATCACTTGGGAGGTTGACAGTATGCAGTGCAGCAAATAAGGGGGATTCCCTTCTGTCTTGTCTTCCAGGTCCAATATTGTTTTCATTGTTTTGCTTTATTCTGATTAATTGTTTTGCTTTATTCAGTATTCTGTTCTGATTGGTTTTATTCTGTTTTGTTTTTGGTTTGATTTTGCTATACCTGATGGAATGGTCAACTATTGTGAACATAACAAGATATACTATGCTAGCTATTGTTTTCCTAGTGTCCTGCTTTGAAGTTCTGTACCAGTGCTACTGCTTTGTTTTGATTGACTTTGTTCTGTTATGTTTTGCTGGATTTAACTATCTTTAAAATAAAATAAAAAAAAAAAGAAACTAGGGCTAGCCATGTAGCTCAGTGGTTGAATGTTTGCCTAACATGTGTGAGGCCTTAGGTTTAATCCCTGTATTGGGTGATATACTATGTACCCCCAAGTCCTCATATACTTTTTATGGGGCTGAGTCTGGCACTTGTGATTGGTTTGTTGTCTTGTGCTGGGATTGGTGATGTGAGTGCTGCACCCGCCCAGGGGTGGAGCTGAGATACAGTGTAAAGGAGGCAGGTCTTCCTCTTGCTCACTTTCGCACTTTTGCCTTCTCTCTCTCTCTCTCTCTCTCTCTTTCTCTCTCACCAGCACACTTTGTCATTGTGGTGGCCATGAATGGTAGCCCTTCCATGCCACGCTACCTTGGAGCCAACTGAGTATGGACTGAAACTCCCAAGAAACTAAGAAATAAACCTTTCCTTCCCGGATTTTGGGCGTCAGATATTTTGTCTTGGCAATGAGTGAAAAGTAACGAAGACAATCCCCCACTAGGGAGACAAAAGTGCTTCTTCTTGGTGTAATCCCAGCTATTTGAGAGTCTGAGTCAGGAGGATCACAAGTTTGAGGCCGGCCTGGACAACTTAGTGACACTGTCAAAATGAAGAAAAAAAGACTGGGGATGTAGCTCAGTGGCCACGCCCCTCTGGGCTCAAACCTCAGTACCTCACACACTCACACACAGAAAAGAAAAGGAAACTATATCTTTTTGGACATCTGAGAACACTGTGAGCAAAATTTGTAACCTTACCATGCTTTATTTTTAAGAAACAAAAGCAAGGAAGCACTTGGGTGACTGAGGCAGGAGGACCACTGCAAGTTCGAGGCTAGCCTGAGCTCCAAAGTGAGTTCAAGGCCAGAATGAACTACCTAGCAAAATCCTGTCGCAAAAAAAATAAAAGAAAGAAAAAGACGA
>RJWM01018150.1:27966-41666 GCA_004363535.1 Dasyprocta punctata | reverse complement strand
AGGAAGATGCTGTGTTGAGGAGGGGTATGACACTTTCTAGGAATTGAAACAAGGTCAGTGTGGCTGCAGCGTGGACTGTGAAGTGAAATCTGATCCAAACCAAGCAAGGTTCATTTCATATAGGACTCTGAAGACTCTGCTAATTATTTCAGATTTTATTTAAATAGCACTAGGAAGCCAGCACACTTGTCATTGTTAATGATATGGTTTAGATTTATGTCTATGGAAGATTGCTATCTGTTCTAGTTTAAAAGTGGATATAAAAATGTGAAGAATGTATGTGAGGAAAATATTTTGGGGGTTTCCTCAATGAAACTCTGAAAATAGCCCACAGAAGAATACAACAAACTGTAGATATGGTGAAAACATTCAAATTCTAGAAATATTTAAGAAAATTAATCAAGTTTTAGTTGAGTGTGGTGACACGTGCCTGTAATCCCAGAATTTGGGAGGATGAGGCAGGAGAATCACTGTGAGTTCGAGGCCAGCCTGGGCTACATAAGCAATTTCAAGGCCAACCTGGGCTACACAGAGAGACTGTCTCAAAAAAAATTCATAAAGCTTGGTTATTCAGTGTCTGAAGTACAGAAGAAGCAGTTGTCAAAGATGGTTTCTACCTGTCTGACTTGTGGAACTGGCTGGATGGACATTCTGAGCAGAAATTCAAAGTTTAGTTTTGGTCAAGATGAATTTGAGGTCCCAGTAACAGGTAAAGATTTCAATGAATAGACCTGGATCTCAGAGAAAGGATGTGGATTAGAAAAAAGGTTTGGAAGTCATCATAGAGATACCATGGAATAAACAAGACCTAGGAAAAGGTATTGAGTGAGAAAACAAAATAAAACTGAGTTTTATCAGAATCTTGAGGAACTTAGGTACATAAAGTCTCAGACTGATTGAAGAGTCAGTAAACAGTTGATGTGATAAAACTTGAGACAAAAAGAGTAGGGGTAAGTATCTTACAAGACAAGGTGAGTCAGGAGTTCAGCATGTGCTGAGACCGGAAGGTGAAGCTGAAGAAGTGACAGTTGAATGAGTAACATGCTGGTGGTGATACCCATTTTCCTAGAGCAACGAGGGCACAACCTAGGTTTTTTAAGGGGTTGGTCAATATGAAAAATTATAAGATGAACGAAGAGTGAAGTGTTGGCTTTCCTAAACAAGTTGTGTGTGAAGGAAAGAGAAAGGACAGGTGCTTCATATGGAAATATGGTTGGGAGAAGAAATCCTTTTACTGTAATTATTTTCATATTATTGTTTTAAGATGGGAGAAACTTGAATGTATTAAAATATTGTGAGGAGGACTGAATAGAAAAGCACAAACCTGAGAAGCGGAGAATATTTGCGGATGCTACTGCCGGTGGGAAGGTTGATTATAAAATGCACATGGAAGCAGCCACTTCAGGTAGTGAATGTCGTTCTCTTTGTGACAGGAAGAACAAAGGGATTTTGAAAGCAGCCACTGATTTTTGTTTTTGATTTCTGTTATGGTAAAAATTGAAGATTTCTTGTGTGACGGCTTTTGTTTTCTCCATGGGGTAGTAGGCAGTCATCCGATGAGAGGTAGAGGAAGGTCTGAGGCATTAGGAGAATGGAGAAGTTTTTGTAGAAACTCTTTGGCATATACAGGGCCCTAAGTAATTGTTACAGGAAATTTAAAGGGTTCTGCATTTAGGAATCTAAGTCTATGGCCTAGTGATGGAACCTAATGCCATTTTGTATATGTACTACATAGCATTTCCTGTAAAATTTTTGGGAATACAATGTTTTGTCATATAAGAGATTACTGTTCATTGGGCTGTTCAGAAAATTTACTAAAATTTTCCACCAGATCAGAATATTGCGTCACTCATAGAAGTGATATTTGTGATGTTTGAATAGCCAATTTGATATATCCACCTTTTTTTACATATATAGATACAAGCCACTGGTGGAGTTTTATCTAAGCATTTCCTCTGAAATTCATTTTAATTTCAACTATATTATATTTCTTTTTTATTACACAACATTGAATTTTAAAATTCTATGTCAAAGTAGGTTATATTTCCTATTTTTTATGCCTATAAATGGGATATTAGAAATATTTATATATAAACAAGTACTGTTATGTCTAACATTGCTTGGAATGTTAGTAGAAATCTAGCGATCACTGTCTAGGTGATGGGATCTTGAAAATTTTACTCCAGGCTTTGAAGTTAGAAAAGTTAGTATTGGAATTGAGCCTGTAGTTTCTGTGTAAATCTGAGCAATTCACTTAATCACCATGTCGCTTTTTCCCATTATACATACAAGAGGTAATTACAGTATGTTCAGGGCTGATGTGAGGACCAAGAATCAAATTTATGCAATGAGGTGAGAGTACCCCTAGGCATACAGAGTGGTACATATGTCAGAGAGTACTCAAAACCACAGGATGAACATTGTGTAGATTTCAAGGCTTAGTAAGTTTAGTGGCTGGTAAGTATCATATTACATTTCTTTATAACAAATATAGATATATTTTAAGCTTGCATGTAACATTTATATTAATTTTTAAGACAAGAAATAGAACATCAAAGGTATTTCATCTTGCTCCTATGCCTCCAGATATTTATAATGCCGTCTCTTCTAAACTTATGGACACTTCAGTGAAAAATTCTAGGATGCTTTGAAGCGTTTTGTAATCTACAAATTAGTAATTATTATCTCAGGAAAATTTCAAAGAGCATGCAAGGAATTCCAGGGTATATTAATCAGAATATATTAATTAATCTAAAATAAAGGATATATTCAAAGAATATAAAGAGCACTGAACTTCCAAAGAATTCCTTTTCAGATTGATTGAAAATTTTATGGAAACCCTAGATGATCTGCACACAATCTGGAGAGTACCATTTAGGTATTTAGAAGTTAGTCAAGAAAAACAATAACATCCTTTTATCTTTTCCTTTCCTTATCATTTTAGTCTTCTTTACACTAAAACCCATCAGTAATTAAATTTGCTTTGTTCCTGATAGTAGGGTAAACAGTCTGCATACCTATTTCTTTTAGTCTTTATGACATCTCTGTAAAGATGATAATGTAAAGTAGGTTTGTGATCTTTTACAGAGGAATTTTCTATGGTGAAGAAATGTTATGTAATTTGTCCAAGGTCACACAATTGACAGAGAGCAAAAAAGGAATTCAAACACAGGTTGTTTGTTTGTTTGTGAAGCCTCAAGAAGTGTTAAAGTTACCAAGAGGTAAAAGACTACATTGTCAGGTGTTTATATGATTCTTTGCTCAAGTGGCTCCTATCACACAGGCTTGAGCCTCCACTGTAGTCGTATCTCATTTACACCAGGAATCACCATCTCTTTATTTTCTATACTTCTCTCTAAGGTTAATTCCTCAGATGTCCTCTGAAGTCCGTATCTTTGTACTTTGTGGAGCCTCAGATAACAGTTTTTCTCTTTTCCTTTAGAGCAGTAGTTCTCTAGCACTTTGCTTACATGGAAATGCTGAGTCACATACAAAGAGTTTCTGATTTAGTAGTTTGAGGTATGACCTGAGAATTTGAATTACTTTCTTCCTTTTCTTCTTTCCTTCCTTCCTGCCTTCCTGTCTTCCTGCCTTCATGCCTTCCTTCCTTCTTCCTTCTTTCTCTCTTTCCTTCCTTTCTTCTCTTTTTATGGATGCTAGAAATGAACTAAAGGCCTTACAATAGGCAATAGTCTACTGCTGTGCTATATCCCTAGCCCAGAATTTGTATTTCTAACAAATTATCAAGTATGTTGGTGTTGCTAGCCCAAAAACCAGTGTCAGAACTACTGCTGTAGACTTTGGAGCAGGGATTGGCAAACAATGTGCAAAGACATGGTTTTACATTTTTAAGTGGTTGAAAAAATTAGTATCTTTTTACATGTGAACATTAGGCAAACTTCAAATTTTAATGTTTATTAATAAGGTTTTATTGGAACATGTTATGTAATATATACTTATATAGATATTTATAGATGTTGCTTTCTTGCTACAACATCAAAGTTGAGTAGTGTGACAGATTTATCTTTTGTGAGCCTAAAATATTTACTGTCTGGCCCTTCATAGAGTCAGTTTGCTGATCTCTGTTCCAAGGCAGTAATTTTCAACTCTTACTACATATTGGGATCAGGTAGGAAACTTTATAATCTACCAAAACATAGGTCCCAGAGAGTATGACTTCATGGGTTTACAGTGTGACTTAGTAGATTTTTAACATTTAAATATACCTAATCTTTCCTATCAAAACAAACAAACAAGAAAACCAAAAAAAAGCGAAGTAAATTTACACCTATAGGTAAACTATCTACCTATAAGAAGGAACATCAATATAAATTGTTTGTCCATATTAACAGATGGTATTGCTGGTGTTATATTTTTTTTTAAAAAATGTATATTATCTTAATATTTTTCAAAAATTTTTATAAATCTAGGTTACATTTTAAAGAATATTACATGCTCAAAACAGGGCTAGGGATACAGCTCAGCAGCACAGTGCCTGCCTGGCAAGTGTGAGGTCATGAGTTTTATGTCTGGTATCAAACAAACAAACAAACAAATAAATAAATAGCACGAGTCAGAGATATGAGATGTTAGGTTCTAAATTTAGTGAATAAGGTAAAGATTGTTTGAGGTCGAGTTTACTTGATAGTCACTTTTTCATTTCAGAATGAAATAAAGTAGTTGATTTGTACTTATGGTCCTGTTCTTAGAAAAACATACTGTATATGCCCTCTGAAGCTGCACAGAGAACAGGGTGATATACACTCTGCGAAGAATTTAGAACTAAGACCAACTAAGGGATCAGCCGATTCCTTTTCCCCATCTCCCAATTCTCTGACCTTTGCTCGCTGAGTATAGTAATACACACATCTAATTCTAGAATTTCCTCTCTGTGACTTCATTTCTCTCATTTAATAAAGGAGGATAATGAAATAAATAGTTCATGTGAATGATTCTCCTAAACGCAGAAGTGTATAAAATGAAAAATGAAAGATAAGATCATACTTTTCTCCCTTGACCAAATTTCTCATCAAATATACTGCAAATATTTTCCAAGTTTGTCATTTTTATATAATTTATACAGGCAGAGGACTCCAATTTTATATACCTACAATTATATATCTTTTCTAGTGTGGCTTCAGGTTTCTCTACTCCATATTTTACAAAACCATATTTGTTTTCTTCTAATATGTTTACAGTTTAAATTTTTATATTTTATTGTTGATTTATCTACACAATATTGTCCAGGATTTATCTTTAATCTTTTTAGTGACATGAAGACTTAAATCTTATACCTCTTTGCACATGATAAAGAAAGGGATCTGACATAGAAATGATTTTTTCAGGACTGCTCTCCAGTAATAGTGAAACCTAGATTTATTCTTCTGCCTCTAAAGCTATGTAGCCAGTTAAAATTTTTATCTCTTAACAACAAATGTTATTCTCCTTGCAGGTACACTGCCCAGTTGAAGCTTTTACCTTAAAAAAAAGAAAAATACTTTTTGGTTGGACACGGTCAATGTTGTTAATGTCTCGTTTTCTGTATCTATAAAATGAGAATACTAGAACAGCTTTTCCAGTACACTTAAAGAAAATAGAAAGTACATCTACAGGTGTAGACCACACCAGTTCTATAGACAAGAAAATATACTTAGGAGTTTTAAACAGGTTTTCAAGGATAAGAGCCTTTTAAAAAATGTACAGACAGTAAAGCTGTATCTGAAGTCCTATTAGAAGACTTCTCATTACCTCAACAGAGAAATGTGCTTTTTCACCTGTAACTTAATTTTTGTGTAGTTCTTACCCGTGGACTGCTCTGAGATTTGTTATACTTTCTATGTCATCCTTTATTCTTTCTGTTCAAATGCTGTGGATGCTTAAAATAATAAATAGTACACAAATTTTCTTTTCTCTCATATCCTAATATTGAAAAAATGTTTAATAGGAGTTATTCTTAGATGTTTTCTAAAAAAAAAATAAAATATCCTCTTAACCCCCAGGGGATAAAAGCATTTTAAAATTCTCTGGTGTTTTCCATGGCATTGAGTTGCTAGGTTTGGGTTCATTTATTGTGAAGAGCTGCAGGAAATGTAACCTGCTAAGAACCTTGGGAGAAGAAAATTTTATTAACCAAAATACTTGGTTCTGTATTTAAAGCCACTAACAAAAGTTGTGGAATAATGATAGCTGGGCGTCCATGTCTGTTTTTTAATGTCCTGGAAGTCACTGGTTGTGTTGCAAGTGCTTACAGTTGGTAATTACCTAGTCTCCTATGACAGACGGAATTGGAAATCAAATTAAGTGGCTGCCTTCTTTTATGCTGCTAAAGAATCTCCAGCTTAAGATAAGATTGCCTTTTTTCTTCCTAAAAAAAGGCACAAACAATGACAGCCCAAAATAGCTATTTAGTCAGAACTGACGACACTTTCTGAATGCTTGTCATTAAGAAAGAAATAGAAAATCCTGCGCTTCTTTCTTTGATTTCTCTCCCTGAAATACCTTCCTGAAGCTGCCTCACCTCATTGCCCAGGAGAAATGCCCAGTGACTCTGCCGGTACTTCAGCACCACTGCAGGCTCCAAAGGGGAGGCGGCTTATGCAAAACATATTAAAGACAAATCCTAAAAGTCACTGCAGCTTTTTCCAGTGAGTTATGCTGATCTTCCCTGTTGCTGTAAGCTGATGGGGAGCGTTGTGGTGAAGACATAACCACTCTCTTCCTCCCACTATTTTTACTGCAGTGAGAACTGTTCCTTTTTGCTTGCATTTCGCCAGATAGCTGTAGAATTCTAGCTGAACATGAGGACTTCCCAAAGCAGGAAATGAGAGTTTAGAACCCTAAATTGGACTTTGTCCTCTTGACTAAGTAAAAATTGAGTTAATTTGCAGCATCCAATGCCTGACAGGAATAACAACAGTAGGATCTGATGATGACGATATTTCTGAATTAAGTTTTTTTCCCTTATGAATTCGTAGGGGCAGGAGCTTTATCTCTCTTGTGTTCTTCCTTCTAGAGCAGCTGAATATTTTACATTCAGCATCAGTAACTACTGTTCTAAGGTTTACTATACCCTGGAATCTTCTGTTTTCAGTCCAGTCCCATTCTCTTTTGTTAGTCATTCCTTATCAATAAAGTATACTGTAGTTTTGGAAAAAATACGTGCATTGTTTTATTAGCCTAGCAACTTTAGATATCCCTGGAAGACATAACAGATCTTACAGGGGAGGAAAGTAAGAGACGGTGGTAACTCCTAGCCCTATAACTACAGAGCACCCAGGGAAACCCAGTTCACATTTTAGGGGACTTTATGAGACAGTGATCGATTGGTCTTGCTTCTGTTCCACACGGAAAAACAGAATGAGACATACTCGCAGTGATTTGTAGTATTGCCAAACAGGGTGCTGCATCAGAATAGCCTGGAATATAATGCAGAGTTTCTATTAGACCTCCAAAGGGAAAAGGGCTTCCTCTTCATTTACAGTCTGCCAGATGCAATCCCATTGTAAAGTATCTAATAGGATAACAGCAGGGCTCTCCAGAAATATAAGTAACTCATTGGTTAAATTTCAATTCTTCACCTTTCCCCCCTCCTTCCTGGGTGAGCTCATTCCCCCCTCCTTTTTTTTTTTTTTTTTTTTTTTTAAATCCAGTGATTTAAAATGCTAGAAGGAAAAGCAACTGAGGTCTTAACTTTCAGATGCTGAATTCTCGGCTAATTGAAATTACTGGGCACAAGGCTATATATAGCCAATGAAGAGATTTTGAGCTCTCACTCAGTGCCTTCAAGACATGTCGTTTTGTAGTCAGAGAAAACAGAGATCAATGCATTTTCAAACTGACAGAGGGAACGGATGCTCCTTAGTAGCACATGCCCAGGATCGTGTGTGTGGGGCTTGCGCTGTGCTGAGAAGCTGAATACCGGTCCATATGCTCCTTATTTACTGCAATGTTCTTTGCATGTTACTGTGCACTCCGGACTAACGTGAAGGTAAGAGGAGGCGAGACGGCAACTGGGCACAATATACATGTTAAACCAGCTGCAGAAAATGTCTACCTTGTGTAGCTCCAAGACTTTTCGGATTGCTGGCTGAGCAGGCAGATTATTACAGGTGGTTGCAAAGGCTTTGTTTTATTGTTACCGTGCAGCCTCGCTGGGGGAGCACGTTGGAACGCTGCTGTGAAGTGACCTTCAGGATTAACTGTTTGTAATTCAGGCTCCTGCTTACTCTTGGGGGGTGGGGGGGAACAAGAAAAGATGAAAATTATTTAGGTAGGCCAGAACCAGGAGGTTTAGGAAAAGAAAAAGAAGCTGTAGAGCACGCTTTGAATTAGGATTTAGTCTTTCTTTGAAAAAGTGCTGTAAGCTGCCCGTGTTCATGCAGTTTAATTGTTTAAGAACCGGGGCTTTAAATCTAGTGCCTGTAATGACATTAGAACGTGATCTGCGGGATACCTGGCCATTCTGCGCCGATAAATAATGATAATCACTGGGAATTGGTGATGTTAATCATACAAATCATGAGCTCTGGGTGGGCTGCTTGCTTGGGTTGCGTGGGTGCTACTGCCCTGTGTTGTCACTCCACTGACATTTGCTTGCTGTGCAGCTAATGAGCTTCTAAAGTTGAGTCTAAGTTTGGGAGATTTACCCCTTGTCATGAACTAGGGCGTTTTTATTGGAAAGACTTTCTGACACTGTTCATTCAGCACTGAGCCAGATAGACCAGCTGTGGAATTCCAGTTGCATAATTTAAGTGAATTGCATCCTCAGTTAGCATTTTGAGCTTGGATTTCTTATTAAAGGAAGTTGAAAGAGGAAAGTCATTGCATTTGAGAAAAAATATTAAGAGACAGTTACGAGTTAATACCTCAAATAGGGATCTTAAAAATAAAAATCAATGTAGACTGTTTCTCTTTTTATTTTATTGGGGGAGTATTTAAGGTGTTTGGGTACTAAAGTTTCATTTCCTTGTGTTTACAAGTTTCACTAAAGAACTCCCTGCTGCTCAGTCTTTTGTAAGTCTTTTTGTTTACCATTTGAATTTCAAACAGGTAGTATTTATGTTTTGATGACCAATTCTTTTACAAGTATAGCCAGGAAAATTCTGTGGATCATGTTATAGAGTTCTACAAAATTTACTTTTTACTACTTTAAAAATCAACTTGAGTAGTCCTTTTACTTTCATATACGTGATGGAGCTAATAACAGAAAAAATATTTAAAAGCATGGAGAGTATGCCACAAATCAACTTGGATTTCTCTATCACTCTCTCTCATTTCGAATCATATGCATGATATTAATTGTTCAGAAAGAATAGCAAATTGTTAATGTTTCGCTCGTCATTTTTTTAAAAGGAGAAAAATGTTTTCTTCAGAAGAAGCGCCATAAATAATTTAGGCAAAGAATTAATGATAGCCTTCATATTTTATTATTATAGTTGAGAAGTACAGGAAAACCTAGTCTAACATTCTTTTGATATGGACTTTGGAAAATCTCTTTCTCCTCATAACTACTAAGAGTTGTCTTTTTAGTCTTAGCTCCACATTTTTCTGACTTAATTCATAAGCAAATGAATGAAAAGACTTCAAGCAATACTGTACCTAAGTTCAGATGATTTATTAATGAATTATCAGTTCCCTGACTAATCTGTACTAAGATACAGATACTTCTGAGACACTGACCAATAGAGACTGAGCCCATACACACTGCTACATATAACATATATAATCTCATTTGCATGTGAGTCAATTCATTTTGGTTTTAAATATGTTTATAACATTTCGATAATTAGTTCTTGCACTTTCTTGTGTAACTTATAATTTTATTTTGTGGTTATTTTTTCCTTTTGAGATAGCAAAGTTTCTAAAAGAGTTTGCAATTTAAAGCAGTCTAATGCTTTACCAGGTTGGTGACATATGATGTCATCTAATATTTTACAATTTGTATTATTTTTATATTTTAAAGTGTTTGATTTTATTTTCATTGTACTCCAAACTACCTATTTGGTTCTGATAAAGTTTCTCTTCTAATGTATCATTTCTGATGTTTGCCGTGATTTGACGTGATTATTGTTACAGTGACCCAAATCTTTAAGGTGGCTAAAATTGAAAGGATAGAAACATCTCTTGTCCATTTTTTTCTATACAGAAAAGACTATTAATGTCACAATTTGTTCTTTCTAGTATGTGTTGTCAATTGGGTCTTTATAAAGTACTGCAATCAAAAGAATTTCCTGAGAGTGATGTGTTTTAAACTATTGTAATTTTCACGTAGCAAGTAAGATGTTAAGTCTGGACCACTAGTGCATACACACACACACACACACACACACGTGCACACACACCCACAGAGACAAATATGAGTGTGTGAATCCTGGGTCAGCATTTACTCAATCACCTATTAAAGTCTTTTGAATGACAACTATAATTTATGTGTTATGCTAAATTTATGCACTAGTACTAGTCTTGGATTCTAAGATTAATAGAAAAAAAGTTTTTGCTTTAGGAAGTTCCCACTTTAGGATAAGACACAGGCATATAAACAAGTGCTTTGAACTATTATAGGACCTGTAATGGACTTCTATGCAGCATATTATTGTAGCATCAAAACAAACAAACAAGCAAACAGTCCAGTTTTACTGGCTGATCAAGAAAAGTTTCACTGTGTGGTCACCTTTAAGTGGATCACTAACAACTAATGGAGTTTTATCAAGCACCCTGGAGTGAGGAAGGCAAGCTGGGTGGAGGGAATGACAAAAGCATGAAGCTCAGAATAGCACTTTCAAGAGCTGCAAATAGTTTGTAATGGATTGAGTATGGAGTCTTATAAGGCTGAAATGATAGAATTATCATTTCATCATAATTTAAATCTTTGAATATTGTGTTACTTTTTTTACCTGTTTTCTAGAAGGGCTAGTTACAGAAGAAAAATAAATGAAAACTTCTAATTAAAGGGTATTAATTATGTGCTATGTTTCTTTGTTAGCTTCACATTGAGTAATAAAGATTCATATTTTATTGGCTTGGGCTTGTTTTAACTTTTCATAGACTATGATTAGTGCAATTTAATTTGACTCTATTTACACAAAAAGAAGCAATGTGACCATTATGTAGAAGTGCAGTTCCACTTTGATCTGAAATTGCCTATGTTGAATGATAAGTGTCTCTTTGATGAGAAAACATGGGGAATTCATATCATTTTGTCTCTGCAACTAACTATTTAAAGTAATGATATTGATGACAGTTTTCTAAAATATTTTGTATCCCTCATCTTGCTATTTTTCCTTCTTGCACTGCACTACAAATATACTTATGTACACATCCACAAGTCCACAATCTCTGAAACATGAATGCAATAATTAGACTAATATCACAGGTAAGAAAACTGAAGTAGAGGAGGAAATGACCAGTTACTCCATTCATCTGTGTCAGAAGCAGGCTTGGGATAGAGTTAAGGTCTCCTGAACCCTGACTTACTGCTCTTTCAGTAATTCCTCCTACCTACCACCTAGATTTAAGAATTCTGCTTTTTTATTTTCAAAATTTTTTGGGAGTAACTGAAATAACATTAAGAAAACAGTGTAACAAAGATTTTAAAGCTTGTGTTCTTGGTATTTAAAAAACCCTACATTTGAGTTCATCTTTCTCGTGTATTGCATAGTTTGAGAATATCTCTTACCTTCCATGAAATTCAGTTTTTTTGTTGTAAAGTATGATAGTATTAACTCTTAGTTATAATAATTATGTGAAATAATTGTGAAAAATATTTCTTAGAACAGGATATGAACTGAATCAATTCAGTAGAGTATAACAAATAACAATAAGACTTTGGCGTTGCTTTCCTTAGAAAAATTCTAGAAATTGAGCCCAACTTTAAAAGTGCCTGTATTTAATGTGAATGCAAAATAGGTTGAGGCATAATATTTCTTCCACCACTATCACTATTGTAGCCACAGCTTATATGTTAATGAAAAATCATTAACATATAAGCTCTGTGGAAGCAGGAATTTTAGCTTGTTTTGTTCATCTTCATACTGTCAGCACAAAGAACAATGCTATATACAAAATAAACGGTACTTGCTAAATGAATGTATTAATTGAGCCAGAGATGTTTTATTTTTTATTCAGTCAGGTTCTTCCCAAATTATTTATTTATCTTAATACTTTTTAATTATTTTGAGAGAAATGCAAAATTATGAACTTTGAAATTTATATAGACTTGGAATTGGACACTAGGTTTGGCTATTATAAATCACTTGATCTCAGTCAAATATTCTTTTGGATCTGTGCAGCCAGGTTGTAAAACTAAGTTGGAGGGAATCAATAATTTACAGTAAAACAATTTGTTGAATGTCTAAGTACTCTAGAATTTAGCCATTCATCATACTCATTTCCACCAGATTTAGTAAAGTTTCTCTTTTCTAAACACCCCACCTTTTCTGGCTCTAAGCAGTAACCAAAAGTGCTGTGCAAGGCCATGCTTGTCTAAACTTTATCCTTCCTTTAAGAAATAGTTCAAGAGGTTGATCTTCCAAGGAGTAGAAGCCAGTCACTAATCCCTCCACCCTTCATATGGGCCATGGACTATGCCCAAAGTTTGTACATATTCTCTCAAAATAGTTTCTAGAGTGTGTCTAGAGATGTAAACATTATTATCATTATTATTTTATAGATGAGTAAACTAAAGTTTAGGGAAGAAAAATGATTTGCCTTATGTTACAATTATTAAGTAACAATAATGCCAGCTTTTAATCAGGTCTGTTCTGCTCTCAATCCTTTTTATGAGCTTCTTAAGAAGATAATATATAGATATGTGAATTGTAACAAATACTGTTTCCCAGATACCTCAAATCTTTTTAATAAGGTAAGGAATTAAATAAATAATGCAATTGCATGTCTTTCTATTCCTTCCTAAAATTTATTTCTAATAAATAATGGCCTGAGTGAGGTCTGAAGCATTCTTTTATATTTTCCATCCATTCTCCACCAAACAGTAAGTATTCATTATGGATTAGATGCTTAATTATGCCTTATAAATAAAGAATGGAATAAAACAGACAATGGACTCTGCCATTATAGAATTTATATGCTAGAGAAACATAGGAGAATAACGCACAAGATAGTTAAGTAAAATACACAGTGTATAAAGATAAATGCTATGAAGAAGAAGAGGGGAAAAAGGAAGAAGATTGGAAGTATCCATTAGGGGAGAGGTTGGACTATAACTTTAGATAAAGTGGTTAATGAAGGTCCTACTAAGATGATTTTTGATTCAAAACCTAATGGATATACAAAGAATAGATATGGATGAAAAGGTAAGATAATACAAGTGCTAAAATCCAAGGGTGGGAACCTGCCTTGCATATTAAGGAACAGCTGAGAAACTGCTGGGGCTGGAGAGAGAAATACTAGAGGAATGTCACAGTGAGTAAATCATAAAGGACTTTATATATCAAGTTTCCCTCAGTGAGTTGGGGAACCAGAGGCCTTTTTAAAAATTTTTATTTTTATTAGTGTACATTTTCAGTACACAATGGCTACATTCATTTTGGGGAGTTGGTACAAGTACATAACACATTTTATCTCTTTTTTGGCTTCTTACTATTTTCCCCCTTCCTTGATCCTTTCTCCTTTCATCTCTTGAATCCTTCCCATTTACAAAAACTCTATATCAATTTTTTCAATTCTCTCTTCCTTTCTCTCTC
>RJWM01018150.1:0-27866 GCA_004363535.1 Dasyprocta punctata | reverse complement strand
GAAAAAGTTCTCCCACTTCCTATTATGTATCTTTTATTTTGCTCTTGTTTATATTTTGGGTTTCTGATGTAAGAGAAGCCATTGATACTTAAGTTGTGTGTCTGACTTATTTTAAATATTATGGTCTCAATGTGTAGTCATTTACCTATGAATGACTCAAGTTTACCCTTCTTTATAGCACAGTGGTACTTCACTGTGTATAAATATCAGTTTCATTGTCTACTCATCAGTAGATGGGAATATAGACCATTTCCAAGATACAGAAGTGATGAATTGTGCCACTCTGAATATGGGTAAGCATGTATCCCTATAATGTGATATCTTTAACTCTTATGGAAAGATCCCTAGAAGGGAAATAGCTGGGTCAAATGCTATTTTTTAGTTTTAGGTTTTTGAGCAATCTTCATATTGATTTCCATAGTGATGAAGCAATTTGCTGGGGGATGAAATAGTTAAAACTCTAGAAATCATAGGTGTAGGCAAGGGCTTGCTCTATAGAACCCCAGTTGCACAGGAAGTAGTTCTGAGAATCAACAAATGGGATTATATCAAATTATAGTGTTTCTGCACAGCAAAGGGAACAGTTAAAGGTCTTATGTAGAATAATCGTATCAGTTGACCGGTGTTTAAACTTGGTCACTCAGGCTGTTCTGTGGAAAACTGGCTTTAAGAGGGCAAGAGCAGTAGCAGGAGACCTATTAAAAGTTCCCACAGAAAGCCAGATGAGAGATGTTAATATCTTGGATCCTGTGGGACTGGGGATAAGTTGTCCAATTATATGTATAATTATACTTTTGAATATTTGTCTTCTTTTTGTCTTTTCCTGTCCTGATATTGAATTCTCAACTCTTCTGTATTTGACCAGTGTCATTCAAGGAGGAATATTCATTACCATTGCTGTTTTAATGTTTTTAAATCCTGAAAACTTTTGAAAGGCAGCTTTCCCAAGATTTGAATCATATGTGCAGACCTAAGATTTCTCTCTCTCTCTTTTTCTTTCTTTCTTTCTTTCTTTCTTTCTTTCTGTCTGTCTGTCTGTCTGTCTGTCTTTCTTTCTTTCTTTCTTTCTTTCTTTCTTTCTGTCTTTCTTTCTTTCTTTCTCTCTTTCTTTCTTTGCCTCAAATCTTCTGAGCCTCAGGTTATACTTTCTAGTTCTTAAATGAGTCTACTATAAGCTATTGTAGGGCAAGAACTATGCCTTACATATAGGTATATCTCCATTGTCTTTCACACTATGATTGATAAACAAATGTTTGCTAAAGGAGTGATAGTGAAGGAATATTAACTGCTCAAACTGCTGTGCATGTTGTGTTGAATGCCTCTTTGGTTTGGGTGTGGTATAAAGTAAGTATAGATAAGCACAGGAAGAATGGATTCTTCATTTAATGAATTTCCTCTCTAATGGAAAATTAATGTCTGTTTCTTCAACATCAAAATCTGTGAAGAAGCAGCCTAGGACAGTGCTAGTGAACCTAAGGCACATATGTTGCAGCTGGTTGTTTATCACTGAAAGCTCTAAAACGTTTGCTGTCACTGGGCTGAGAATCTGGAAATGACACTAGGTAACTCTTTTCATAAGACAAGTTTGGGAATACTGTCTTATGGGTTATGTTTAGAATTCAAGCAGTGAGTCAACAAATTTGTTAAACTACAGTGGTTCACAAACTTAATTTGTTTTACAGTTTTGGGGAAGATGGCCACATTTGTGTTTGTGTGGGGAAAGTGGCTGCTGTTGTCCTTGTTTCCCGATGTGGAGGTTGTGAATGGAAGCAAAATTTTATTAAAGCTTTTATTTGAGAACTGAATTGTTTGCAAACAGAAGTGTGCATGAACCGAGGTATTGCTGTATTTGTTGGTATATGCCTAAGTAACATATAGATGCCAAGCTTTTCCAAATGTTGGACTGCACCGCATCATAAGGAATAAATTTAAAATTTCAGCTTAATATAAGTTGCAAAAAGTAATACCCTTATCAAGAGCTATGCATTTTGATATTTCTATTCTACTTTTAACTTTAAAATTTTGTTTCTTTGTTTATAATGTTAGTTAGGATTAACTAAAAATATTATAATCAAAAATATTTGAGGAGATATAATTCAGATTGATTCCTTTAAAACAGACTGCTTTATTTCTTTCTTCAATGAATGTGAGGAGAGCAGAATGGGTCATAACTCACAATTGGAAAAACATTGTAACACCTTTTCTGTCTTAAAAAGCATACAACCTCAATTAGGAATATGCAAATGAAAAGATGATGAATTACAACAGTCGGCCTACGCTAAGTAGGAAATATGTGAAAGTCCTGAACTGAACAGAGAGCTGACCAGATAGCCTGATTAAATTACTGATTAGCATATTCATTTGGGAATTCATGGTTCAGTGCTTATTTTCCTGCCCTGGCCCTTAATGTTTAGGGTCTATTTATCTCTATGCCTCAGCATACTTAATAGCTAATATTTGTTATACATTCACGATATGTCAGACACTGTGTGTCACTTATTTCTTCCTCACAATAACCCTAAGAAAATTGTATTATTAAACCCATCTTGTATGTGAAGGGACTGAGCCACAGAGGTATAGTACATTGTCTTGCTGGGCCTCACGGCAAGAAACTAGTGGACTTAGGATAAATGCCAGACACAGGTACCAAGGGGACAGGCCAGTAATTGACAAGGATCGTTTCTTAATCTTGACCAGTGCTTTGGTGTATTGTGTTTTAGTCTCTCGCTCCCATCTCCAAAGGGGTTACATTGTATCTCTTTAGTTTTGATGACTTACTGGTCTTTCCTCTGGCTTGTTAGATATAGCATCTGAAGGTAGGTGTTTTGGTGTGTCACAGTTTCTTCATTAGCCAGAGCCTGGTAGAATTGCCATGGGTCTGATAAAGCTGTATCTTCCTCTGGACTTGGAAGCAAGACAGAAGTGTTTAAACTTAGGAGATTTCACAACCAATTTAAGTATGACCACTATTTGACAGAGACCTTTGTACTAAAGCCTACACTTGTTGTTAGTGCAGTAAATAAGGTAATATCTTTCCAGGATAAATTAGCATTGCACCATGGCTTAGAGACTATCTCTTGAGAATTTGAAAGATAAAATAAAAAATAAAATGTAAAGATATTTGCCCTTGGGAGGATGTAGCCCTAAAAATTTCTGAACATTATGACTTTGTCTTTCTGCTTAGTCTTGAAGGACCTGGGGATGTAACTTAGTGGCACAGCACCTGCCTGGCAAGTGCGAGGCCCTGAGTTTGATTCCTGGTACCAAACAAACAAACAAACAAAAAGTCTTGAACATTTTCAATAGGCAGCCAATGAATGAAGCCAAGGGAATGTCTTTCTTTAAAATGAAAGAAAACAAAGGAACAGAAAGAGAAAACTTGAGAGCCTTTTATTTGTTTTTACGGGTACGCCTAGATTTAGAATTTTTTTAGATTTAGGTGTTTTTAAAAGTGTACATGAATTTACTTATTATAAAATTGTCTACCTAAATTTATTTATTTCTTAAGGGTATATTTAGGTTATAAGTGGAAACACTGGTAATGGGATATGTAGTGAACATGGAATGCAGGAGTAAGGGAGGATTCTGCAGTAGATCCCTGGATCTTGTAGTAAGTAAAGGAGTCCTTTGCATTTGTGGTTTTTTTTTTTTTTTTTTCGGCACTGGGGATTGAACTCACAACCTCACACCTGCCAGACAGGCACTTGAGCCACTGACAAACTCCCGGCCCTAGTTTTTTGAGGCAGGGTCGCACTATACAGCTCAGGCTGGCCTTGCACTCATGTTGGAGCCCAAGCCAGCCTTGAACTCACAACGCTCCACCTACCTCAGCCACCCAAGTGCTAGGATTAAAGGCATGCACCACCACGCCCAGCTTGCACTTGTGTTATGTTTAATGATTAATTTATAAAGTATATTCCTTTGGAGTCATTAGTAAAATGAAACTAAAGAATCAGTCTTAAGTGGGTCAGTATTTTTTATAGTTCTCAACTATCTTTAGATTATAAAATAGTAGATGCTCATTATAAGAATATATAAAGTACAAAGGACAAAAATTTGTATTTCTTCATCACCTTGCTTCTCATAGCAAGGTTCTTTTCATTCTTTCATATGTACATGTGTCTCTCTGTGTGTGTATTTATATGTGCAGTTTGGAACAAAATATATTTGTAACTTGTGTTTTTGTTCATAATGTGTCAGAAATATTCTCATGTTATTGATAATTATTTATTTGAAACCATCTTTTTCAATGACTTCACAATAGGGAAGGATTTTTTTCTTTTCAAAAAGTAAACACAGGCGAACAGGTACTGAAAACATTGTTTTTCAGACCATTACTCAGACCAGCAGATGATAGAAGCTTTCACGTATAACCTTGGGATAACTTTGAAATGAGATGCACTTTGAAAAGCATGTATAGTGAGTATGAGTTCTAAAAACATCATTGTTACTGTACATTTAAAAGGAAAAATGAACGCCAGGTGTGGTGGCGCATGGCTTTAATCCCAGCACTTGGGAGGCTGAGGTAGGTGGAGCTTTGTGAGTCTGAGGCCCGCTTGGGCAACAAGGCTAGCACAAGGCTGGTCTGAGCCACATAGTGCGACCCTGCCTCAAAAAAAACTAGGGCTGGGAGTTTGGCTTAGTGGCTTAAAGCACCTGTCTGGCAGGCGTGAGGCTGTGAGTTTGATCCCCGGTGCCGCAAAATAAATAAATAAATAAAAATAAAAGGAAAAATGTATGCTTAATGCAAATATGTTTCTCTAACTAGTCCCCTAACCCTGTCCACATACTCATCCCAGCCAAACAATATGTTTTCTATTGGCTTTCAATTTTTTTAAATAGAAAGCAGCTAAATAACTTTTTTATTATCACTATTTTCCTCAGCATTTAGAGTGGAAATGTTGAAATCATTTTTACATCTCTGACCACCACGGAAATCCAATCAGCCCACAAATCCCATCTATCCGTGATGATTTTTCTCTCTTGCATCTTTTCACCTCCCCTTTCCTCATTGGAGGTTCTTACCTTCCTCTGAATCACTACAGGAATATTCTTATTGGCTTCCCTACTCTCCCTCTCTTTCCTCTCCACATATATCCTCTCCATGATGGCACCACACTTTTTCTTAAACCAAAGTTAAAAACTGTCCATCCATTTACCTGCTCAAGAGGTGTCTGTGTTTCCCACTGCCACCAAAATACTTCATGCTGATGAAAATGCTTCCTCCCAGTCCCTGCATATGTGCAGTTACTTTTTGAAAAGAAAAAGAAAATCCTTCCCTATTATGCAGCCATTTAAAAAGATACTTACAAATAAATAATGCTTAACAAGAAAATATTTCCATGATATATTATGACCAAAAACACATGTTAAAAATATATTTTGATCCAAAATACATAGACAGAGAAAAGAGAGAGAGAGAGAGAGAGAGAGAGAGAGAGAGAAATGAAAAGAACCTTGCTATGAATCTTGCTACCCTTACCCCCTGCAGACCTCAGAGATGCAGGATTCATTTGGAAGATCTTAAATATTTAAAGAAAGGCAGTAAAATGCCTATGAAAGCTGTGATGTTTGGCTTTAAACTTGAAAGGCATTGTGGTTTTGTGTAGTTGAAAATTCTTTTTGGCACACACCAAAGGTTTGACTCCTTTGTAAAAATTTGAGACTGTGACTATAAGACAACATTTAGTCTTCTAAATGTTGAGAAGATGAGAAAAATCACTTGCAAAAATTTCCAGTTACAATTCCCCCAACCAAGACCTCTACTGATAGTCTCAGGCAACTAAGTATGAAACCACCTAAACTACTTGAGAAATCAGTCACAAAATTGGCCTAATTATTTCCTTTGTAGCTATACTTCTTTAAGCCTGAAAAAATTTAAATTATTTATAAGATGATGAAGGGAATAAAATCCTTCTATTAGTATTTTTGATAGGCAATAATTGTATACATTTAGTAATGCATTTATTTATGTTTTAAAAGATAATTGCCAGATTAGACTAGTTAAATGATTAATTTTAGAATGTCAAGTAATGATTCTGACATAGTTTTAAGATGGTGTATAAAATTTGTAATTGCAACATAAGAAAGCTTGAGAGTCCTCATATTTTAAGTTTCATTTATTAGTTATAAAGGGATTTTTTAAGTACTTGGAAAGGTTTGTTATTCAGATAAAATACTTAAACAAGGAAATTCAATGTATAAAATTTATAAATATAAATTAAAATGTTTAAAGGGAATTTAAGTTTTAAGAACTTTGCTAATGGTGATTGTAAAAAATCTTGCTAGATTTAAAAGCAGAGTGATACGATTTCAAATTTAAGTTTTAAAAGTTAAGTAAAACTTAGCCTTTTGAATTGATCACTTTAAAAATTAAAATTAGTTTTACAAAGAAAAAGAGCTCTACATTGATTCTTCTGTCCATGAAAGATATTTTGCAGCATACCAATATATTTATATTTATCTCATAGGGTTGTTCTAAAGGTAATCTATGTGAAATAACTTTGTAAATTTTAGAACACAGAAAAAATATTATTATTTTTCTAGTTACATTTGCTAGCCTGTTATTTGAATACAGAAAAGTATTCTGCTTTCTTTTCCTTTGCATGATAACTCCCTGGTTCACAGAGATCTTGACAATTAAGTTTTTTCTCCCTTTATTACTTTATATTTCTAGGTTAACAGCTATGTGTCTCTTGTGGTAGAGATGTTCACGTGTGTTTGTTTACTGGCATGTGAATTCTTTGTCTTCTTCTGTTCATTTAAAAAATTAACTGTATCTCCCTTGCATGCCAAACACTGTCTTCTGTAACAGGGACAGTTGTTAATGAGAAATCGTATCCATGTCTGTTTGTAGTGGGTAATGAATTATTGAAAATTTTAATTTGAAATAAATATTTTCTTCTAAAGAAAATTCTATAATAGAATATTTAGAAAAACAATTGACTAGTTCAGTAGAGCATTTATTTAATACATAAAGCAGATAAGAAAAATTAAATATATCAAAGAAAAACTGAGCCTTCACCAGTATAATGAAAAAATACTCACTTTTCCTCACAGGATAAAACATTGTTTCAATTCAGATAAAAAAGTTAGGAGAAAGTTTTGCCAAATGAGTGAAGCGGTAGAGGCTGGGGGAGGGCAGGAGTTGGCTGGACAGGACTGTTGTCCTGTAGAAAGAACCACTCAGGCAGGGCTGCTGCCTATTCTCATTATGGAGATCTGTGCCAACTCCAATGCTTTCTCTTCCTTCTTGTCTACCACAATCAGCAAGGTTGTTTTCCTTTTCCTTTAGTCCAGCAGTCAATAACATTGATTTTCGCAGCACCAGGTGATTCTCACATCTTCCCTCATTATCCCCTCCTTCAGGGCTAAACAAAGCCAAATACCCCGCAGTGCCACAGTCTGCAGAGTCCGTGAAACAGAAATGGCTACAGGCAGGATCTAGGGCTTTGGCCAGATAGGAAGGATAGCCAGTGCCATAAAATCCCTCAGGAGCATCTTGGCAGAATATTTTTGACACAGTCCTAAGTTAAGGCATGATATGTCCTCCAGAGTAAAAAAGCATGTAAAATGTCTGTGTTATTCACTGTACTTCCATTGAGTAGACTGAGGAGAAAAAAGCCCTGGGGTCCTGTTTCCATGTGTAATATTTACTGATTCTATTCAAATAGACAGATACTATGCCTGGAGAGGAGGCCAACTATTGGAAAGGAGTCAAAACAGCAGTAATACATAATGGGGCCAGAGATGGCCAGAAGAAATTGCAGAAGAGTTACCCAACAATTGCTTATTTATGCCACATATTTCTTAATTTATACTAATTTTAATCCTTATAACAACCATGCCAGGTAAACATTACTGGCCCCATTTAATAGATTCTAAAACTGATATTTGAAACATAAATTCATAGAGCCAAAGTCACACAGCAAGAAAGTATCAGAGCTCAACTTTCCTGTATTCTCCTTACTGCCTCCCAGAACCGCTAACTCCTTGCTGTGAGTAACTCCTTTCTGGTAATAAGAAAGAGATGAAACATAGCCACTCTGTTTAAAGAAAAGGGAAAAGTACTGGGATGGGTTTAGAATCACTAATTTATGAAGAAATGATAGAACTTTGTTCATAACAAAAGGAAGGGACTTGGAGAGAAACTGCAGCCCTATATTTAGAGAAGATTCAGCTATTTAGCTTGACTGTGACAAGATGCCTGGATGTAGGGTTTCAAAGACTGGAAAAGCAATCTTTGGTTTCTAGACTATTTGGACTATGATTGTTCTGGAATTTTATTTAACCAAACAGGGTAAGATCTAGAAATTTTTCAATTTAAGTCTCACAGGCTTAAGTTCAACTTTCTTTTCTACCTTTTGCCAGCCGTGTGAGACTGTGTTTGTTATTTGACCTACTTTAGTCTTAGGTTCCTCCTTTGTGAAATAGGATGCTAGTGTTTATAGCATAGACATCGATTTTTGTTGTAAGGCTTACATGAACTAACATTTCCAAACTCTTCATAAGTGTCTTATACGTAAGGGAAAATGAGTTAATGGTAGATTCCTTCTTTTCTCAAAAAGATACTCCATTCTTCCCAACATAGGGTAAATGCTAGTTTCTACTCTTCTTTCTGCTGAGATGTATAAAAGGACAATGACACTACTTCCAGGGAAAATTTCCTAGGAATAAAATCCTTAACAATCTATATCAACTGCAATGTTGCACAATGAATTGCAGTTCTGCACTTCCACATGGGAAAGGACTGTGGATGTCCGTAGTGATGTCCACTCAATTTTTGTTTGTTTGTTTGTTTGCTTGAGATGGTCTCGCTATGAAGTTCAGACTGGCCTTGAGCTCACTTTGTAGCCCAGGATGGTCTTGAACTCACAGTGATTCCTGCCTCAGCCCAGGATGGTCTTGAACTCACAGTGATTCCTGCATCAGCCTCCCCAGTGGTGGGATTACAGGTATGTGCCACCATGCCCCGCTAATGTCCAGTCATTTCTGAAGATATACCCTTTGGTTTTGCTGTGTAATACAGTAGTCATTGATCAAGTGTGGCTATTGAGTATTTCAGATGTGACTAGTCTGAGCTGAGATGCATTAAGTACAAAATACTCATTGAATTTTGAATATTTAGTAAGAAAAAAGTAAAATATCTTATTAATATTTATCTTGATTATATTTTGAAATATTACTTTAGATATATTGGGTTAAGTTGTAAATAAGAAACAAAATGTATAATAGAAATTGTGAAAGAGGAAGAAATTGTTCAAAAGGAAAGGGAAACTAGGGAAGGAGGTAGGGGAAAGGAAGGAAGGGAAAAGAAAAAATGAGAATAGAAAGAAAAAATGGCAACAAAGCTTTATTAATGAAAGAGGGAATAGGGATTGAAGGGAGGGGAGGAGAATAAGAAAGAAAGAGGCATCAAGATATATCATGTACTGGTACAAATTCCCTATGATGAAGGTGATCATTTTGTGTATCTAAATTTTATCAGTAAACTTAATTAAAATTAATTCTGTTTCTTTTTCATTCGTTCAATGTGTTTGCTAGAACATTGAAAATTACACAAATGGATCACATTTATGGCTCTTATTAAGTTTCTCTTGAACAGTGTTGATCTTGAGGCAAAGGGTAATTCATTCTTCCTGTGGGTAGGCAGGCCCTTGACCTTGGTATTCTTAAGTTTTATAATTCATATGTTTAGCTCTTTTTGTCTTTTGAGGAAGACCGACAGGTTGGATAGGACTCCTGGCTCTATAGTTTTGAAATTTTAATATAATCATTGAATGTTTTAAAAATGAATTTAGAGATTCCAAAGTCCAGCTCTTACCTGGGGTCAAGACAGTTTAAGTTTTTTTTTTATGAAATTGTGTCACTTCTAAAATCATGATCCTCTCAAGACAACGTAGATGTCTATACTATCTTGAGAAAATGCCGACTTTGCCATTTGGGTGCAAGCAGGTTTTCTTGGAATTGAAAGCTTTTGCCTTTGCCCCATTCTGATGTGGTCTCACTGGAGAAGTATCTTACATTCAAAATTATGTACTAGGGTAACTTCCTCAGTGACCCTCCCTACCCCAATTTAAAGTAATCACTTTCTGCTATTTCTCCTCTACAGTGCTCTATTTTAGCTCCAAATACAACTGTTTTATGTTGACTGTCTTTCACATAAAACTCCTTAAGTCAAGGTGCTTGTTTTATGGGTTCAATATCATAGCACATGGTAAACCAAAAATAAATATATTTTTTGAATTGATCTGTTTTTTCATATTCCCAGAAACTCCTCTTTATTTAGTAATTCTTTTTCTTCCATGCTTGCTGTTCGATTTCATGAAAATTAGAAAACACTTCTCCACTCTCTCTATATATATCTCCTCTTATATACACATATATTTTTATCTCTATATACATAAAGATAAATCATATATACTTGGAAAATTCTGTCATGTGTTAGAAATGCCATTTCTTAACACTTATCTAAATCTCCCGTTTAGTCATATGTTAAATTACCTCATCAAAGAGACCCTCTCTATATAAATGAAGTTGGACCTGTCAGTCAGCAGCAGACTGAGTAGGCTCAAAGAAGCTATGATTCATGCAATCTCATTTCCATGGTGTATGCCTTAAATGCCACATATTCAGTCAGCAGTTAGTCTCCCATGAAAATAAATTGAGCTTTGCATTCCCGTTGGGCTTTAAAAACATACTTTTGAAATTTGTGCTAGGATGGGCAAATGCATAGTAGTACTAGTAATGCATTCCTTTTAGTTTTTTGACTTTGTCAAAGTGGGATTTAGAAATGGCTGTCCCCTTATAAAATTGATTTTAAATTTCATATCCTCATTTTAGCATTCAACATTGACAATAGTTTAAAGATGGAAGTAATAAATATTTAGCTTTCCATGCCTTGGATTCTGTGCCTTTCTCTCTGTGCAGATATATCAGGATGAGAAACAATTTGAACACATAAAAATCATGGCTCTTGCTTCTTGGCCTGACTTTCCTTATTTTTTTTTTTTCACTGCCTATACTCTTATTTTCTAGGCTCTAGAAATAAGGGACCTGTACTGGTACAGGACTATCATATTCACAAACGCTAATATAAAAATGACTTTTAGGGCTGAGGATATAGCTTAGTGGTACAGCACCTGCCTGGAAAGCACAAGGTCCTTAGTTTAATTTCTAGTACAAAAAAAAAAAAAGAGTATAGATTATGAAAACATTTTCAAACTCATGTAATGGAGATTCATCTATTAATTTATTCAACTTTCATTTATTGGATTGCAGCTATGTTTTAGCCACAGGGGCAGGAATATTCAGTTATATTCTTTCAATCCCCTTTTCAGGGGATTGAAACTTAACTTAAACTAAAAGGCATTAAGTGACTTCCCCATGGCATTGTTGGTATATCTCAAAACAAGGTCTGGATTGAGTGAAAAACTCATGCTCATTTTGTAACACTACTGTCCTGGTTACTTTTCTCTCCTTACTGTGACAAAATACCTGACACTCAAAATGAAGGAAGGAAAGGTTTATGTAGCTCACTGTTTGTGGAGGTTTCAGTCCATAATCAGTTCACTCTAAAGCAGGGTGGCATGGCACTGGAGCAACACTTCAAGGCAGCAGCCTGAGCAAAAGATGCGGTGGTACAAAAGAAAGTCCGTTTTCCTCCTTTATATTGTACACAGGTCACCCTCCACCCCACTCCAGGGTGGATGTAGCACTCACAAAATCTCCTTGCCCCACGCTTGCACAGGATCAGGATATTTACAAAGTAAGGATCCTGTCTCCCTGCTGAATCTCCCTAGTTAAACTTGTAAACTTCTCAAATTGACACAATTATCAACCATGATCACTACACTACTACTTCAGAGGTTAAAAGATATTGTGGTATACTATGAGATTACACAGTGGTTAAGAATAGGGGGCCTCTGGAGTCCCTACATATCCCAACCAAGTCTCATGACCCTGGAGATCTAGGTGAGAAAATTCTCACTCAGCTCTTTCAGCCTGGCCTCAGTGACTTCACTGGTCAGTGTTTATGACTTTGGAGGCACCAGAAGCAGTCAAATTCTTCTAGCATTATTTTACGTTATAGAAAATTCTATCCTCTGTCCCCAACTGTTTTCCAAAATATCTTAATTGTCTCTTTTCCATATCACTGTTGCTACAATGCAAATATTCTTATTTATTGCTGGGACTACCATAATATATTGTTGGGATTTTCTGCATCTATCATTGACCCACTCCAACCTGTTTTCCTGACTATAACTAGAGAGTAATTTTTCAGGTATGAACTTGACTATACTACACACTTTAAATAATATTGCAAAGCACTTCTTTTTGTCCTCTCTGTGGGCCATACTGTCCTTAGTACAGTTCATCAGAAGATTAAACTTCATCCCAATATAGCTTTTGCAATATTTGTATCCTAGAATATTCCCACCAGTCCTTCATTTAGGGAAGTCTTTCCATTCATTCCACTCTCTTTCATAGAAGCCTTCTCTGTCTCTGGATTGTAGATCTGGCTCCTGGTATAGACTCTCATATTATTCCAACCCTTTCTTTTAGCGTTTACCATATTGTGCTGAAATATAAACATAAACAAGTGTATATATGTATATACGTATATATGTATGTATGTATTTCTTTGGTTGTTTGTTACTGTTCTTCCCCACTAGAATGCAAATTCCATGATGGTAGGAATCATATCAGTTTGTTTTTGTTTTTGTTTTTTAGTAGCAAGTATCAAACTTAGGACATTGCACTTGCCAGGCAAGTGCTTATGCTGCTGAACTATATCCCCAGCCAATCATACCTGTTCTGTCTACATTATCTTCTTAGGAGTCAAATGACAGAAGGAGACAAACATTTTATAAACTGTCAGTTTATTTTCTGCAAATTATTATGTATCCTGTCTCAGAGGATATATTTATATTTGACAATATATCCATCATCTCTCTTCCTCTGACCTGGAGCACACTAGTTATTGCCACCCTGAGGATTATTGCATGTGTTTTCCGTGCTGTGGGAATTTGGTAACACAGGTCCAAATGTGAACTTTTTATCGTATCACAGGCAGGTCTCCCTGTGCCATCTGGCTATGGTGAATATTATGATTAATTTCTCAAGGGTTAAAAAAAATCTTGTTTAAATTCAGATAAAAATGAAAAGAAAGCAATTTAGTTTTGCTATTAAGAAAACAAAATATTTTATAAGGTTTTCCTAATGCAAATATTTTAAATGCTATTTGACCAATCAAATATTCTATACACTCTATGCCAAATTTGTTACATTAGGTATCTTCATTCAGTTTAAACTTTCAATCTCAAATTTACACAAGGCATTTTTAATCTTTAAATGAATTATATTTTATCATTGCTTTAATTTGCTTATAATTCTAAGAATCATTGGTTATAGCCATATGAAAAACTAATTTTAGGAATATTTAAACTGTGCCACGTGCATGCAATCAGCAAAATTCAAACTATGGGAAAGTCTGTTGGTTAAATGTGGTATGCTTTTCAACAGATCAATCACAAGGAAAAGAAAGGAATGACATAGAAACAAGTAAAGTAGAAAAGACATAAAAAAAAAAACCCCTGAGCTATAGTATCCAGACATAGTCCATAAAGAAATACTAGAAAAGAATCACTATAAAAGTAAGTAGAGAATATTTTGAGGGAAAGAAAAACTATGATTTGAGGTGCATGGAAAGTTTTGTGATGGCTGGCTTAGTTCCATTTCTTGAACTGAGTGGTGACCACAGGAGTTTTATCTTAAATAATTAATCAGTTATACATTTTGTGTGGTTATCTATCTCTCTCTTTTTTATTTTACAGTAAGAAGATCTCTAACATAAAATAAATACATATTTGTGATCAATCTTCTTGTATTTCAAATTAAAAGACCTTAGGGTGATATTGTGTTAAACAACAGGTTCTACTGGGGCCTGTCTTTAAATAGTGTAGAGAGAAAACATTGTGCCTTTCATTTGGATGAAATAAATTTTGAACAATATTTTATACTGCAGGAAAGACAAAAGTAGCAATTAGAAACATACTTACTTATCTATTTCCTAACTAGGTAATAGTTCAGGTCAAACTAACTGGCTATAGAGAGTTACAAATTTTAGAGCTCAGCAAACATTGGATACTTTTTTTTTTTTTTTTTTTTTTTTTTTTTTTGCGGCACCGGGGATTGAACTCACAGCCTTGCGCCTGCCAGGGCAGGCGCTTAAGCCACTGAGCCAAACTCCCGGCCCTGGTGTTTTGAGGCAGGGTCGCACTATGTAGCTCAGGTCGGCCTTGCGCCGCGTTGTAGCCCAAGCCAGCCTCGAACTCACAACGCTCCACCTACCTCAGCCTCCCGAGTGCTGGGATTAAAGGCGTGCGCCACCAACATTGGATACTTGATAAAGTAAATTTCTATCTTCTTTACTGGTACCATGAAAATGCAAGAAAATGTGGTGTATTCATACTAGAAAAGACTTCAAAGGCAAATGGGGGAAAATCATCATTAATTCCATAAATACTATTTATTTCATATAATTAAAATAAATTTTCACTTGTTGCTTTATTTCAATGAGTAGAATGTATTTTCTTTTTGGCCTTAGACACTGTTTTGCTAAAACTTTACAATGAGTATTTAAATTTGGTTTATTGTTCTTATATTATAAATGAGGTAAAACTAAATGAAGGAAATAGTGTGGGTAGTTGGATTTAAAGAACAAATAGCATTGAATCTCCAGTTACAGGCAACAAAAAATGCATTTCCAGTAAGAGAAACAGCGTGCAGTACTGTGTGACAGCAGGCAAGTATAAGGAAGATTTGTGAAATAGTGCAGTCTAATCTTGTTAGAAAAAGAAATAAGAAAAGTAAATCAGGACACATCATGAATGTCAAGGTGAAAAGTTATTATTTAACTTACTATTGACTGTTTTACAGTAGAAAAACATGTTAAAAGTTTCTAGAATATTGGTTTGAGCCTGGCGCAAGCCTTTAATCCCAGCACTCGGGAGGCTGAGGTAGGAGGCGCATTGTGAGTTCAAAGCCGGTTTGGGCTACAACGCGAGCGCAAGGCCGGCCTGAGCTACACAGTGCGACCCTGCCTCAAAAAACCAGGGCTGGGAGTTTGGCTCAGCGGCTTACGCACCTGTCAGGCAGGTGCGAGGTTGTGAGTTTAATTCCCGGTGCCGCAAAAAAAAAAAAAAAAAAAAAAAAAAAAAAAAAAAAAAAAAAAAAAAAAAAAAAAAAAAAGAATATTGGTTTGTTCATAGTGCATCTGACAATGTAATTAGATAAAGGAAGGCATGTAATTGCAACTGAAGTGAAACATAGGAAAAGGTAATCTTAAAGTAAAAGAAGTACTTCATTACACAGTAGGTAGTATAGAGCTAGAGTTTGTTGCACCATTATGCACAAGGGGAAATAGTGTAACATTTTAAAGGTCTGTGTACCTATTGTCTGGTGGTTCTGCTGGAAAAGTTTTATAGGTTTTACATTCTCCTCAAGGGTATATAATAGTGCCAGTTTTAAAGAATCATTTTTTTAAAGTGAGTATTTTACATTGTTTTGGTAATATTTGTCAATTGTGCTAAAAAGTTTATCCCAGTGTTGCTTTATTCCTTGTATTCCTCAACAGTGTTGACGATCATACAGCTTACTCATTTGTATTTGTTTATTTGTGCATTATCTTGCATTCCATGTTATTGAAGACAACAGTAGTTTATTCCCCATTTTTTGTGAAGACATTGTACATATTAACAACACTAGTGATTTTTATTTATCATGTGTTATTTATCAAGTATCATGTTTTATTTATCAAGTATTTTTTCTGAAGGGAAGTGTAGCTTGCTTTTAATATTTATTAGCTCTTTATTTTAATATACCAAAATTTTAAATATTTATATATTATGGCTTTTATACTTTTAATCAGTTCTAAATTTCGATTCTTACTAAAATTATATGAGACAGATAAGAAATTAAAAAGTTACTTTAATTTTGTTGTTGAAGGATTTGGAGTTCAATAGCTTGGCTCTAGTTCTGCCTGTATGCTATGACTTTTTCATATATCTGTAAAGTTGTTCCTATGTCTCACAGACATATATGTTACTTTGATTCAGTTAAGTTCTTGCATGCTACTAACTATCAGAGATATCAAGATGAAAATGTTTCTGGTGCCTGAGTAGTTTATATTGTAATGGGCTGTCATCATGATGATGTAGGTATGCACACTTCTTGGGAATCAAGTGTCTAACAGTGCCTGGGGAGTTGGGGAATGTTAAGTCAAAATTTCAAAGATGAGTAGAAGGTAAAGAATTTCTCTTAGAATACAAGGCATAAAAGTGGTGAAAGATGATGGCCTTGTTTTAGGAATAGCAGATAAGTGGTACCTTAGTTCACAATTTTATTTTTGATTTCGGGGAAGATGGTCATGTTTGTGTTTGTGAGGGAGAGTTGGCTCATTCAATGTAGAATTTGTGAACAGAAGGAAAATTTTGCTGAATGCTTTCGTTTGAGAATGAAATTGTTTGTGAATAGAAGAGTTCATGAACTGAGCTATTACTGTGTATCTTGTGCTTGTTGTGTTCAAAGCAGGAGGAATATGAAATCAAGATTTCTTTGGACTAACGTTGTAAACGTCTTCCTAGTCTCTATCAAGAAGTTTAGACCTTATCCTGTTGCCAAGCCTTATCCTCCTATTAGCTCTTTTTTTCTGACTTTTTAAGTAGGGGAGCATCCTGACCAAATTAGTGTTTTGAGAAAGATTCTTCTGGCAGAAGAGCTGGAGGATGGCTTAGACATAGGATCAGACAAGAAATACTAAAAAGAGTTAGGAAGCTTTTGTAACTCTTCAAAAAAAGAGTGGGGACTTGAACTATGAAAACAGCTTGGAAATGGAAGATGGAACCCTAATGAAGAAAGATTTGAGGTATATATTTATTAACTGCATATGAGATCAAGGGAGAGGCAGAATCTAAGACTTACATGTCCACCTGGAAGACTGAGTAGATTTTGGTGTTGATAGCTACAGTTCTAGAGACTTTCTGCAGAGAGGAGATCAGAAGACTATAACAATTTACATATGCTGAGTAGATATTACCAATGATAAGCCCTGGGGGCTGTTCAGTAGACAGTTACACATGCTTGTCCGTATATCCTAGGTGAACACTAAGTGGAAAATACAGATCTGGGTCTCATTATTATATATGTGTGGTTGGACGGGTGTAGATAATTTTTCTTAGGGAAATTGTGAAGAGGAAAAGCTAAAAGGACAAAACTCTGTAACATTGTGGGAGAGGTGTTATAGAGATCAGATCCTGTATCTGAAAGTAATTTGAGAAGCAGTGTATTTTTCAGATAAAAGGGGTAACTATTAGTCTTATTATAATTGTTAAGAATTTCAGCTTTTACTACAGAAAAGTAAGTGCTATCCCATGATGCATTGAAGCCAAAAAAAAAAAAAAGTTGCCATTTTAACCTTTAAGAAATCTATAAGCAGATTCTTTAGAAAGTGTTGTAAATGCTGTTAAAAGAAGCCTTTGTTAAGAATAAACAGAAGCCAGAGCTTTTAGTTTTCCTTGTTCTAACTGTAGCCATGGATTTGCCATCTGGGAATTTGTAGTAACTGTAAGCAAGTATGTTACCACTGAGTCATCCCCCATGGAGTGCTGGAGAAACAAGGCCTGGATCCAGATTGCCATTCAAGAATTTTACAAAACTGCCTTCTAAGAAAGACCAAGAGATGTTCATGGACCACATTGGCTTAAAATTTGCTCATAGCTTTTGCTTGGATTTACAATATTGAAGATACTTTTATCAAGGCTAAAGGAACCAAATAAACTTAGTTATAATCACCTATAGGTTTATCTTCTAAAGCATTTTAAAGCTTCTATGTTTGCATTTATTGTTACCATCTCAACCTTTCTTTGAACCTTAGTTTTGAAACTAAGGAAAAGCTTATTCAGAAACAATATACCACAACAGAAATAGCTATAAAATTTTAATTAGAATACATAAAGTGTTTTAATTCTACCTTTGACATTTGTTGACATGCAACTCTATTTTCTTGAGCCTCAGTGACTTCATCTGAAAAATGGAACAACAACTAACTTACAGGTCTGCTATATGAATTAAATGACCTACCCTTATATCAACATCAACATTATAAACTGTAAAATTTATAGTTTTCTTCTAACTTATAGTCTAAGGGATTTAAATTAAAAAGTTAATGTTGTCATGATTCTGAGAGTAAGAGTTCAATTTTTAAATTCTTTCTCATTAATGGAATAGTAGATTTTCTGATTAATGATCTTATACTAAATGTTGACTCTTAAACCCATTTTGTGAAGTATCCAAAAGAGGCCTTATATAGAAGTCTGTGATTAGATATTGACTGTGGAATCAAGGCTCAAAACCAATATTATCTCCGTAGTAAATGTGTGGGTAACTTGGTTATCACATCTTTTATTGCACTGATTGTCAGAATAGATGGCAGAGACTTGGCTCTGAATTTCGTTGCCCTTCTCATCACAGTTTCTCATCCTGTGTTGCTCATAAGCCCTTGGACTTGTTAGAAGGCGGTGAAGGACTCCTGTGTTGGCCACTCTGTGTAAAGTTGTAATTCTCTGTAGTATTTATTATATGAACCTACATTTCTTGGTACTGCTGAGGGCCTTCCCTTTTCTAGTAAGCTTAAAGCATTGTATCAAGGCCAAATTTCTACTTTAAATCTATATTTAAGTTTTTTTTTAAAATTGTCTTTTCCTTTTAAAGACATTTCTCCTATTTTTTATTTAATTAGGCATTTCACTCAGGGGTTTTGCTAAGTATTTGAAGTAGAAAAATAGAGAAAAAAGAAAGTAGAAGGAAAATATGTATCTTAGGGAATGAGAATCCTAACAAATTTTTCTAATAATTGTCAATAACCTTAAATACAGCATATTACAAATGAATCCTGAGGTTGACATTTTGATCTCAAGAGATTAAAATAAAATATCATTTAAAACCTTAACCTCTTTACATAAGAAGTGGGGTAATAAAAAGAGAAAAATTCCCAAGAAATATATTTTCATTTGAGTTGCATTAGATTATTTTTAAAAGTATGAAAAATGAATTGAAGAGCTAAATTCATTTAGTTTTATCTTCAATGATCCATGTATGCATAATCATAATAATGTTTATTATAATGAAAATAACCACCTAATTTAATGTTGTTAATATATCCAGTGTGGTGTTAAAATTGACCTCTGTATATTTTATTTGCTAAGCTTTATGATAGAAAATAAAATAGTTGACTAATGGAGATTTTTCAAATTATTAAACTATGCAGAAAGATATACTTCATTTTTAGAAAAATGTATTTCTCTACTTATATTTTTTTATTCCCCCACCATAATAAAATTATCTTGAAAACAGAGAGTCTTTCAAACACCATTATATTTCCAGTGCCTGTCATACAGTTTAGCATGTAATTAAGTACAGAATATTTGTGAGTTGAATTAATAACTATGTTTATAAAAATATTGTGCCTTTAATGTTTGGTTTTGGTTTGACATATAATTCTAGATTTTTAAAATTCATATCTATGTTCTAAATGAATGAAACAATTTGAGGGTGAAAACTGAAATACGTTGCTTGCCAAAAAGAAAAATATTCTGAAACATCTAATGTTGCTTCTGCTAAAAATGTCATTAATTTAATCTATTACCTTTAGAAATTAGGTAAGAATATTTCTTATCACCACCCACTGCACAAAGTGTAAGGTCAGAGGAAATGTTTTGATGGTCTGAGGCAATTTCTCTCAGACTAGAAATAATTCCCCAGGAGTTAAGTCGTGTACCACTAAATGCTGCATTAACTCTTTCAGGCCACCAGGGTACTATTGAGTGCATTGAAGCTGTAGTTTACCAAATGGTACTCCAGTGCTCTCATTTAGTTATTGTAGCTTCCAGAAGGGGCTATGTCTTCCCAGAGAGCAGTTTAAGCATTGGAAAAATTTGGTCCAGTGTGTATTTTCCCAACGTAATGCTTAAAGGAAATGGAAACAGCTACCGCACAACTTTACCTTGTAGCATACATAGACAGTTCTTTGTATACATGTACCTGTGCATGATGAAGATGATCCCTGTTTGTCTTTAATGTGACTGGAAGAATTAGAATAGAGTGTGGGGTAACTTTATTTGAAATCGATATTTATATAACATAATGGGTCATTTAACCCAATAGTATTGGTGAATTCATTTCTCTTAAGTATGAGGGAATGCTGGGGGTGGCCAGAAGAAGTGGAAAGAAATGAGAAAGAAATACCACATGTATTTTTGGATGTTACTCATATGGTTCCACAGTGTTTGGGCCCCAGTAATTGCTAGATACAAGTGAGATTAGCAACATTTTTAGTCTTTTATTTTTTAATTTAGTCATGTGAACTTGCTAGGAGGCAACAGTGTTGTAATAATTGTGGTAGTGAGTCAGATTTAACATTTGCAACACAATTAGATTTTCTTTGGGTCAACTTTAGCAGCTCAAACATTGCCTTCAGCGAACCTTGTTTAGATCTATTGTAATTTTATCAAAGAGCGCTGAAACATGACACTAGATAGAGTTAAGTGTTTGAAGAATAATCCTTCATTCCTTTTTACATTTTTCATAGGTTTTGATATTTGCTTAGTTCATGATAACATTAGTTTTATTCATTTAATTCCCTTTTCCAATAGCAGAATACTGAGTGATTTATTTGCCAGAGTTTAAGCCTATTTTAACACCTCATTTTAATTTTTCTTTACTTCTCATTCACAGAATATTTATGAATTTTCAGCATGAGTGCTAGGGACACAAACATGAATAAAATTCAGTGTCAGCTCTAAAGAAGTTGTACAGCTTATGTATGAATAATTAGTATGTGGTATAGTTATTATAGACATGTAGACAGAGTGCTACAGAGGACAAATGACTAAATTCAATCTAAGTTTTAGTAGACAAAAACCAACAGAGGAAGTGACATTTAAATTGGGCTTTGAAGGACAGATAGAGCATTTTTAGGAGAAAAGACAGGGTAACAAAAGCATTCTAGGTAGGTTAGAAGTGGGTGAGGGACTTGGTATACTTGGGAATGGAAGTCAAAAAAAGTGGAAATAAGAAACAGTGGGCAAGTTCTTCAAAAAGACAAATGGAGCATTTTCAGTAGAAAGGTTGCGATAGGAACTAGTTTACTGTGAAATAAATTTATATGATGAAGACAAAGCATGATGTATTGAATACTCTTATGAGAAATAGCAGAGGGCAGGAAATTGATAGGATGCTAACTGGAGAAATAAGCATGGTTTATAAAAGGTTTTGAGGATTGGATAAATCCGATGCTTGCCTGAGAAAAGAAACCAGGAAAAAAAAAACACGTGTATTTACTATTCAAGACAGTAGGATATTTTTGCTTAATGAATCTGTGGAATATCCCAGCCAATTAGATATTTATCTACTATTCCACTTTCATTTTTGTGCCACACTTCTACAAACTTAGCTGATTTAACAAAGTTAACCATGTGAAAATTGGGTAGAAAAAATACGTTTTAATTATGTTTAATGATTACTTGTATTGTTATATCTTTGCAAACTGAAGTTCATATTTCACCTTGAAATTATTCTTCACATTGAACTTTGAGTTAATTAGTGAATATGTAATTATAAAGAACTGTCCTCAAACTTATCTTCTATCAAGTTTACTGTCTTGATGGTAGGTGAGCAGGATTAAGTTGGCAATAGACTTCAGTGTTTTCCATATGTGCTAGTGAAATTTTTCAATAGTCATACTTAACATAGGGCAGAAATTATGCATTCTACATTATCTCTGGATCATTTTACCCAGTATTATTCACACAGAAAGGTATCTAGTAAGTTTAAATTTTCACAAATGCTGTATTCTGATGGTGTGATAAAATCTTAGACTCCTGCCACCCAAACCCTCAATACTGGGAAACACTGTGACTAAGTTGCATATTTATTCCTTAAAACTTAGTATTAACTTCATTAGTTCTTTTTAATGGGACCACAGAAGAATTTAACTTTTTATCCTCCAGAAACTGCTAAGAAGATATGATGATGAACAGTATCAGTGGAAGACTATTCAGTTTAAAAGGATGTAAAATGAAAGAAATATTGGGGAGAAGTGACTAGGTTTCTCAAATACCAAGATAGATTCATGATTGAGGAGAAGACTATAAAGACTATTTTAGTTTCCAAGTATTTCTTTGAGATAGTAAGAGAGAAACAAGGACATGTCCTCCTCTAGGGTAGTGGTGGAGAACCTGTGGCGCATGGACCACATCAGACTGTTTGTATCACTGAAAGCTTTAAAAGATTTCCTAGGGCCAGAGATACAGCTCAGTGGCACAGTGCCTGCCTGGCAAATGAGAGGTTGTGAGTTTGATCCCTGGTATGAAAAATAAATTAAAATAGAATAAAAGATTTACTACTGCTGCTTGAGTGTTACGTACTAACTACTAAATAATTTAAAGTAATCTAATAACTACTAAATTGACAGACTGTACCCATACTGTGTGTAGTATCATTGTTTATACTTGTAAAAACCAAAACAACCCAAACATCTCTATATACATTATGATTTATTAAACTTTAAAATACTAAACAGCAGAGGAAAATGAGCATACTATGACATGGGTGAATTTGAATAAAAATGGCGACTAAAAAAGAAAAGAAAATATGTAATATGATTTAGTTTACAAGCTGAGATGCAGACAAAATGGAAAAGCAAGATGAAAAAGCAATGAAAAACAAAGGAATATTTAATAAATAATACTGCAGTGTGAAGACTAATGATTTGATTGGGCTGGATACACCTGATAAATCAGAGTCACTGGTTTAACCACTCTCTTAAATTGGTTAGCTGGTACATGAAGACTCACTGTTTTATAATTATTTTTTAAAAAAATTTATTTTAAAATGAAAAAAGAAAAAAGAATAAAAATGATAACACAGAATTTCAAAACAATAATTGGGAATTAATAATGGTTAATATGTTGCATATTGTTGTTTTCAAAGTAGTTGTTCAGATTACCAGGCATTTTTATGAAAAAATGATCAAACAATAAAAACCATTCTTTTTGTTGGGCTAACAGAGATTAGTAGTATAATTATCTATCATATATATATATATATATATATATATATATATATACACATACACACACACACATATATATATGTATATATATTCTTTTCCCTTTTTTCTTTCTTTTCTCTTTATCCCCTCCCAGTTGTTCCTTTCATTTTTAGCTGTTTCTTCTTTCACTTTCACAATAGCTATTGTACATTTTGGATCCCACTAACTCTTTCAGTCTTTCATACTGTGGAGACAAAACGATGTTCACCCATATGAGTCCAAACTATTTCACCCATGAGCATGATCTCAAGTTGCATTCATTTGCTTACAAGAGCCTTGAGATCATCCTTCTTTATGCCTCAGTAGCTTTCCATTTCATAAAAATACTGTATCTTTCTTATCCATTCTGCGATTGATGGGCTAGCTACCCCTGCTTTTTTCTGAGTCCCTGTCACATGAAGTATTGTTTTCTCTCCTTTGACTTTCTATCTGTGAATTTCCTCTCAAGTTAAATGTATTCCTTGTATACAGCATATTGATGGATCTTGTTTCTTGGTCCATTTTGCCTGTTTTTCTTTTTATCATGAATTGAGGCCATCTACATTAATGGTTAAGACCAACATGCACTGGCTCATCTCTACCTTTCTATTTTCCTGCTGCTGGCTCTCTACTTTTCCTCTGTATTCAGTTGCCTGCCTTACTCAGTGATCCCCCTCTGCCTCTGTCCCTGGAACCATGGTCATCTTTGTCTCTCTCTCTAGATTATCCATCAGTACTCTTTGTAAGGTTCGTTTGGCCATTAATTCTGTCAGTTGTTCCTTGTCATGAAAGTATATTATTTCACCATTAATTCTGAAAGATAGTTTTGCAGTGTACATTAATCTGGGTTGAAAGTTGTTTTCTTTCAGGACTTGAAATACTTCACTTCAAGGTCGTGACTTGATGGTTTGTGTTGAGAAGTTTGTTGTGATTCTGATGAGTTTTCCTTTATAGGTGATCTGTTTCTTTCCTTTAACAGCTTTTAATATTGTTCTTGTGCTGAATTTCTGGGATCTTGATTGTACTCAGCAATTGTTTCAATATGGTTGTCATTTCTTTTTTTACCTGAGATATTATTTCTGATCTGATTTCTTTTACAGCCTCATGAAGTTGTTTTTTTACTTCACTTGCTATCATTTCCAAAATTTCAGGTGTGCAACTTCCGATTTATTACATGTCTGTGTCTCCTGGACTTATTCTGTATGGGCTGGTGGTCTGAGACTGCATTTTTCTCCTTTGTCAAGATATTTTCCTGGGTTCCTCAAGACCAGCCAGTTGTGGAGTCTATTATGGTTGATACATTGTGTCAACTTGAGAAGTTTAGAAGTTTAACTGAGAGACTCAGCAGGGAGCCAGGATCCTTACTTTGTAAATGTCCTTATCCTGTGCAAGAGGAGGGCACAGAGATTTTATGAATGCTACACCCACCCTGGAGGGTGGAGGTGGCCTGTGTACAATATAAGGGAGGAAAAGAGGCTTGTTCTTTTCCTTGTGCTCTGGCTGTTGCCTTGAAGTGTTGCCCTAGTGCCATGCCGCCCTGCTTTGGAGCCAGCTGATTATGGACTGAAACCTCCACAAACAGTGAACTAAGCAAACCTTTCCTTACTTCATTTTGGGTGTTGGGTGTTTTATCTCAGCAGTGAGAAAAGTAACCATGACAGAGTCCCAGGTGCTTCCTGCACTGGCTGCCTATCCACGTTATAGTGTAATGGGTCAGGCACCTGGATTTCTTCAAACCTAGGTTCCCTGGAAGGTGGTTGGGCACAGAGCAGGCTTCCCCAGACCTGTGCAGCTACACAGAGGTTTCCCAGATGGTGGCAAGCATGTGGGGGCATGGCTGGCTGCTCCTCCTGGCTGGCGCTGGCTACTGGCAGGAGGGGTCCCTAGTTGTAGGCTGTGGGTATGCAAAGGAATGGCTCATTGTTTTATAACTGTTAAACATGTGAGTGTTTTAGTTACTTTCTCATCACTAAAACACAATACCAGACATCAACAACTTCAAGGAAGAGAGGTTTATCTTGGCTCACGGTTTTTAGAGTCCATAGTTGGAGGGTTCCAAAGAAGAAAGGGCATAATGGAAGAGTCAGGTGGAGGAAAACTGTTCATGTCACTGGGACCACAGAGCAGAGAGCAAAGAGAAAGGAGGAACACCTTTCTAGGTCATGCCCCCGTGAGCCACCTCTTCCCACCAGGATTCACCTCCTAATAGCATATTCAGCTGTGGATTCATTAATGAATGAACCCACTGCTGAGCAGAGTGGCCCCATTATCCAATCACCTTCCAAAAACCCCACCTCTGAGTTCATGAGGACATTCTAGATTCCCACTGTTGGAAGACATTCTAGACTCAACTATAGCAATAGTTATATATTTGTGGTCTTTTCATACATATCATATACTTTATAATAAAAATTGCAATGTTTCTAGCATAAGGTGACAACTTGAAATGGTAGGTTCTGTTATTGTTATTAAAGTGACTATTGTTATTATTACTCCATAAGTACTTTTTAATGAATCACAGTTTCTCTCATTAAAGGTTTCTTAAATTTTTCTGGATTTCTTGCAGCGAAGAATGATATGGCATCATAGCAGAAAATTTGAAAGAAAACATTTGTATCCCTGTCTTTAATGAGCATCTAAGTTCTAAGAATTTAGAAACTTCTGAGTTTTTGACTACATTGCCTATTTTCATCTCCACATTGGCATCATTTTAGTAGAACCCATTGCTTGTTATAAGTTTGGATAATAATTTGTGACTGGGTTAAATACATTAAAGATCATATCTTCTAAATTCAGGTGAATGTCTACAAAAATGCTTATGAAAGCTAATGGTTTTAACATTTAGTGAATCAGTAATTCACTTTATGTTTTCCCAGCACAGAAAATCTGATTCAATTAATCCATCTCAATTTTCTTGTTTTTGTGTTCATCACTAATCTACCAGTCAACTAGCTAACAAATATAAATTGGGTAGCTATGATGTATCCATCAATACATTCATATATCTAAAAGTGTTAGCAAAAGTAGTTATTTATTCCAACTCTACTAACAAGTGTCCTGCTAAGTGATCATAGGCATGACTAAGATCTTGATATACTGCCTGACTTCTCTGATTCTGTAAGGCTATCTCATTTGTTCTTCATTCTAAAATAACCATCACAGTGCACACCTCTGCTTTTATTGATGCATGAACTACAAATGTTTATTATCTCAGACTATAACCTCACATTAACCAATATATAAAACTATTAAAATATTGTCTCCAACAAACAGTAATTTTTGGAAGATTGCCTTAAAACTTTGCAGAACTTCTTTTATACTACTGCAAAACCTCATCTGCCTTTTAATTCATCACTTATATGCTTCTCATCCTCAGAATTAGTTTATTAAACTGTAATTTTGAACGATGTCATAGGTGTAAATATTAAAAACAAAAACAAAGTTATAAAATGATTGTCCTATTTACTGTAATGTGCTGCCACTCTATTAAATTTTATCTAAACCCCGACGATACACTTGTGTGGTCTTACTTTATTACTGAGTAGTTTACCTTGATATTTTTGATCCTTTTTGTTTACCTGTTTTAATAATAAGGTCACAGTGAATGACATAATTGATTTGATCTTTCTTCTTTCATAAATTGGTGAGGCACAGAGTCAAATGTATTATCATGCCATGTATGTTTGATCACTCATCATTTCTTTCTTGAAAAATAATATTTTTGTGCTTCTGTTACTGTATTTCCTACTTTTGTTGCCCCCTTTTCACAAACTTTTTCAAGTTAATCTTTTTAAACTTAAAATATTATCATATTTATGTATCATTTTAAGCCCCTAGAAAGAGGAAAGGCATATAATAAGTTGAACAACTGTAATTTTATAAAAATTCTACAGTTGAATATTTTTGTTTCTTTTTATTAGCACATATTTGTAGTACATAATAATTACAATTATCCTGGGGAAGTTGTGTATTACATAATACATCTTAATTCTTTTCTTTTTTTGTCCCCTTCCCTACCCCTCTTTCCTGCTCCCTCCAACTCTCCTTCCCCTTCTCATTTGAAAAACTTCTATTTAGTTTAATATTAACTTCTTTTTTCCCCATAAGAAAGTTTACATAATGTATCGAACGTCAGGGCTACAATTTTTAAACAATGGAAACAATATTCAGATATGTGGCATTTTTGGCCTGAAAGCCAGTACACTTCCTACATATCTCAGTAGCTCCCAAACTTTTCAGCACCAGTTTTGGGGAAGACAGTTTTTCCATGGTTGGGGGGTGCATATTAGTTACATTCTTGTTCCTGGGACAAAATACCCAACACCCACAAGTTAAAGAAGGAAAGGTTTATTTTATGTTACTGCATGTAGAGGTTTCAGTCCATAGTTGACTGGCTCCAAGGCAGGGTGACAGGACAGAGCGGAATGGCAGAGGAGAAACAGTTCATGGCATGGGAGGCAAGAAACAGTAAATTCTTCTTTCACTTTATATTCTATCAAGGATATAAGCCTATTGGTTGATGTCATAAATAGTCAGAGACGGTTTTCCTTCTTCAGTAAATCCATCATTTATACCTAGAACTACACTGAAATGATCAGGGGACTAATCTAGTATCATGCAGGATCCAGTCACTCCCAGAAGCCCCAACTATGAGCTCAAGAGGCTTTGTGTGGACATCTGGATATAAGTCATAACAGCAGGTGTGTAGGTTTCAGGG
>RJWM01018149.1:0-41557 GCA_004363535.1 Dasyprocta punctata | reverse complement strand
CCACTGTAAAAACATCCTTCAGTACCTCTGCACAACACTGTTTCCAGCAAGAAGGTAACCAAGAGGAGATTTAAATGTTAGGCAAATTAGAGTGGCGATACTGATTCTTGAGGCTCAGTTCCCTTTTCACTGTTCCAAGGGCTGGGAGGCTGGCTCAGCGCCTTCCCCCCAGGGATCTGTCCCCGGAGTTCTGCCTTTTATCGGGGGGAGCATCGCACACGGCTCCCCTGACCAGGCTCGAGGTGACAAAGCAGACGTCAGCAGGGGCACAGTGGGAAGAGCTGCGATCTAAGGATCAAAGCATCTGGAGAGAACGCTGGCCTTGACTTGCAGGCACGGTTCACTCTCTGAACCTTGGCTTCCTCACCCACGAACTGGAGTGGGCTGGGTCTGGCTTCCAGCCTCTGCTCTTCTACTCAGGAAGGCGGCTGATGTAAACAGACTTCCGGCACTGCGCTCTCCTCCGTGAGCCATTTCGAAGGTGAAACGGAATCACGTGTGTAAACATTCCCGCGTGGGTCTCAGGGCCTGCTCGCAGCCCACAGAATGGGCAGAGGTGACCGTGACTTCCAGTCCAGCTCAGCAAGGGCAGGCAGCTCCTGGCCGGCTTTCCCCGGGTTCGCAGCCTGGGACAGCCACACAGAGGACCCAGACAGACCCAGCACCAGGCAGCGCTCTGTCCCCCAGCCCCAGGACCAGACAGAGGCCAGGGATGAAGGAGGCTCCAGATGGCTCCCAGCCGGCACCTAAGTCACCCCACCCCTGAGCGTCCCCAGGTGAGACCATCGCTTAAATTTCAGACCCTCACGCTGTAACCTGTGATTTAACAAACAGTCACGGTCTCACCCATTTGTGAAGGGCTGGTGCCAGCCACTAATTACCCGGGACATGCTTCACAGGTGTGTGCGCATACCCACACCACACAATCACACACGTGCAGTCACAAGGTGGGGGCCAGCTCCCTGGCTGCCCCCCTCTGCCTGTCCTCCTGAGGCCTCCCCGCCTGCCATTCCGCTGCTGGGATCTCACCTCCCCGAAATGCCTCATCTCCTGGGGGTGCCATCACCGACAGCTCCCCAGGACTGGCTGCACGTTAGACAGTGTCCACATCTAAGGGGACAGGGAGAAAGCTCCGATGGCAGCATTTAGAGCCGGTGTCATTTGCTGCGGGAGGCAGGGGACGGGTGCCTGTCTCAAGTCTCGAGGCCACCGTGTCATCACGTAAATGGATTGTGTACGCCGTGACTGTCCCCACGCGTCAGGGCTCGCTTTGAACTGTGTGCTCCTCTAGACCTGTACTGCGTCCCTGCTTAATCCTCACAGCTGCAGACCTCTTCCCCGGCCCTGCGGGCCCTGGCCTGGTGCCACGCTGGGAACACAGAGGGCAGCATCCCAGGGGATGGGAACCTGCCTGAGATTCCACACTGTGCGTTGGTTTTCAGTCTTCCCTGCGCAACAACACTTCTTCCACCCTGAATCGAGCTGTTCTGACAAAACCGAATAAAGTTAACTTCTTTAATTTGCAGGGTAAATCTGTCAAGGCAGAGTATTTTCAATTTTCCTCCCGTAATCTTTATTCAAAACTGTCAATGTTCATTATCGATTAATGACTAAGAGCAACCAGTTCCGGCTCAGAGGAGAGGCAGACATGGATCACTGAGCCTGCGGTCCGAGTTCGGCCACTTGCTGCAGAGTGACCTTGGCAAGGCGCCCCTTGCTCCCACACTCACTCCACGCTCTGGGGCCTGGGGCGACGGCGGCCTCTCCCGGGGTGCGTTTGGAGCTAAGGAGACTCTGCATCAGCACAGTGCCTGACCTGCGCGTCACCGAGGAAAGCTCCACTGCTTTGACTAACAATCAACCCTGGACCACTGCGGGCAAATCCAAGAGAGCAGGGAATTTTCAAGGTGACCTTAACCTGCTAGAAGTCCCAGGAAGACAGAAAGGTGTGTGTGCATGCATGAGTATTGGGGCTTTGGAAATTAGATAAGTTCTTACAGTATTTCTGGATTAGTTGTTTAACTTTCTGCTTTTCTTTTCTAACACAGAAATACCCTAGGGAAAGGTAACATGCCCAGCAGAGACAGTAGCAGAGGAAGATGGGTTCTAATGCTGAATATACTACTCATCTTCTCTCCAACATGGTGCAGGCACACACAAAGTATTCAGTAAAAATCTGAGGAACCAAATCTGTTATTTTTTATTTTGCTATTTTAAAAAGATTTTTAAAAACTGAAAATGATACAGAATTTCAAACAAGACAATAGGAAATTAACAGTGGTTATAATATTTGATATTGTTGTCTTGAAAATAGTTGCTTAGATTACCAGATATAGGCATGCAAAACTGATAAAACAATATAAGCACTAACTGCTCCTTAGAATGAGTAGTACAATCAGCTATCTTGTGTATATATGTATATATTTTTCCTCTTCCTTCTTTTCTCCTTCCCCCGTCCCAGTTGTTCTTTCCTTTTGAGCAGTTTCTTTCCCTTTCACAATATCTATTGTACCTCTTGGATCTTATTTACTCTTTCAGTTTCTTATACTGGGCAGACAATATGATGTTTACACACGCAAGTCTGATTTATTTCACTTATGAGTATGGTCTCTAGGTGCATCCATTTACTTGCAAAAGCCTCGAGTTTATCTTTCTTTATAGCCGGGTAATACTCCATTGTGTAAAAATACCACAACATTTTTATCAATTCTTCAGTTGATGGGCATCTGTGCTGTTTTCAAGATTTAGCTATTACAAATCATGCTACTATAAATATGGGGGCACATATATCACTATGCTATGACGTTTTCGATTTTTCTGGAAAAATACCCAGAAGAGGAATAGCTGTGTCAAATGGGACCTCTAACCCTAGATTTTTGAGGAATCTCCACACTGATTTCCACAGTGGCTGCATCAGTCTACACTCCCATCAACAATGGAGAAGGGTTCCTTTCCCCCACCCCCAGCCCCACCAGCATTTGATATTGGATGACGTTTTGATGATAGCCATTCTTTCTGGTGTGAGATGGAATCTCAGTGTTGTTTTAATTTTCATTTCTCAAATGACCAATGATTTTGAACATTTTTTTCATGTATTTATTCGCCATTTGTAATTCTTCATCTGAGAAATGTGTTTTCATTTTAGATGCCCATTTTTGGATTAGGTCTTTGAAAGTGGGGGACCTGATTTTTTAAATTCTTTATATGTCCTGGATAGAAGTCCTTTGTCTGAGGGTCAGCTGACTAAGATTTTTTCCTAATTCATGGGTTTTCTTTCACTCTGTTGGTGATTTTCTTCAGCAAAAACTTTTTAATAAGCTGAGATCCCAGTTGTGGACTCTTTGAAGTACTTCCCGTGCAGTTTGGTTTTGATCATGAACTCTGCCCACCCCATGTCCTCAAGATCTCTACCTACTTTCTCTCCCAGTAGGTTTAGTGTTGCTGTTTTAATGTTTGTATCTTTGACCCACTTTGACTTTGGTTTAGTGCATGATGACAAGCATGGGTCTAGTTTCAGTCTTTGGCATGTGGAAAGTTAATTTTCCAGTACCATTTATGAAAGAGGCTGTCTTTTTGCCAGAGAACATGTTTGGCTCCTTTGTCAAATTTAAGGTGGCTGAGTGTCTTTGCAACTGTGTCTGCATTTTCTATTTTTTTCCATTTATCCTCAGGTTTTTTTTTTTTTTTTTTTTTTTTTTTTTTTTTTTTTTTTTTTTTTTTTTTTTTTTTTTTTTTTTTTTTTGCCAGGACTATGATAATTTTATCACAGTGGCTTTGTAGTATAATCTCAGGCCAGGGATTGTGGTGCCTCCTGCCTTGCCTTTGTTGTCCAGGATTGCCTTTGCCACTCTAGGTCTCCTCTGGTTCCAGATGAATTTTAGGAATGGTTTCTCTAGATCTATGAGGTATGCTAATGGTATTTTGATTGGAATTGCATTAAATCTGTATAACAATTTTGTGAGTATGGCCATTTTTACAATGCTCATTCTTCCTATCCATGAGCAAGGAATATCTTTCTATTTTCTTTCTTTTCTTTTTTTCTCTTTTCTTTTTTCTTTTCTTTTTTTTTTTCTTTTTTTTTTTTTTTTTTTTTTTTTTTTTTTTTTTTTTTTTTTTTTTTTTTTTTTTTTTTTTTTTTTTTTTTTTTTTTTGTACCAGGAATTGAACTCACAACCTTGTGCCTGCCAGGCAGGTGTTTATGCCACTGAGCTAAATCCCCAGCCCTATTTTTTGAGACAGGGTCTCACTATGCAGTTCAGGCTGTCCTTGAACTCACTTTGTAGTCCAGGCTGGTCTCGAACTCACAAAGATCCTCCTGCCTCAGCCTCCTGAGAGCTGGGATTTAAGGCATGCGTCACCACACCTGGCTTATCTTTCCATTTTCTGAGATCATCTTTGGTTTCTTTTTTCAGAATAGTGTAATTTTCAATGTATAGATTTTTGCTTCCTTTATTAGATTGATTCTTACATATTTCTTTTTTGTTTTGATGCTATCGTGAAGGGTGTGGTTTTCCTAATTTCTCTCTCAGTGAGTTTGTTGTTTGTGTTCAGGAATGCTATTGATTTTTGACTGCTGACTTTGTATCCAGCTATGCTACTGAATTTGGTTATTAAATCTAGAAGTCTTTTGGTGGAGTCATTCGGGTCTTCTGTGCAGAGTATCATGTTGTCTGTGAACAATGATAATTTCACTTCTTCCTTTCCTATCGTTATTCCTTTTATTTCTCTTTCTCGTCTAATTGCTCTGGATAATGTTTCCAGAGCTATATTGAATAGGAGCGGTGACAGTGGACATCCTCATCTTGTACCTGATTGTATATTTATTTAATTTTTAAATTTTTTTTTATTTCGTTGCTCCTGATTTTAGATTGAAAGCTTTCAATTTTTTTCCCCCACTTTATATTTTGGTGGCTGTTTGTTTGTCATTGATGGCTTTTATCAGGTTGAGGTAGAGACCATCTACTCAGATTTTCTGTAGGTTTTTTATCATGAATGTGCTGGGCTTTACCAAAAGTTTTTTCTGCATCTACTGAGATGATCATGTGACTTTCGTCTCTGGCTCTGTTGATGTGGTATATTACATTTATTGATTTGCATATGTTGAACCATCCCTGCACTCCTGGGATGAATCCCACTTGTTCATGGTGTGTAGTCTTCTTGATGATTTGCTGCATTCTGCTTGCTGGTATTTCATTGAGAATTTTTGCATCTATATTCCTTAGAGAGATTTGCCTGTAGTTAGCCTTTTTCGTTGGATCTTTCTCTGGTTTTGATATCAGGGTAACACTTGCCTCTAGGAATCAGTTAGGGAGAATTTATTCCCTTTCAATTTCACTAAAGAGTTTGAGGAGTATCGGCATTAAATCTTCTCTGAATTTCTTGTAGAATTCAGCTGTGAATCCATCAGGACCTGGGATTTACTTTGTTGGTAAGTTTTTAATTACATTTTCAGTTTCATTAACTGCTTTTGGGTTACTCAGAATTTTTATATCTTCTTGATTCAGCATGGTAATTCATATGTTTCTAGGAATCTGTCCATTTCTTCTGGGCTTTCCTTCCTATGAAAGTAAAGATTTTCAAAGTAGGTATTGATGATCCTCTGAATTTCCACAGAATCTGCAGTGATTTCACCCTTTTCATTTCTTATTGCATGAATTTGTACTTTTCTTCCCTTTTTTTTGATAAGGTTGACAAAGGGTTTATCAATTTTATTTATTCCTTCAAAGAACCAACTCTTCAATTCATTAATTCTTTGTATTGTTTTCTTAGTCTCAATTGCATTAATTTCTGCTCTGATCTTTATAATTTCCTCCCTTCTTTGGGCTTTGGCCTTGATTTGTTATTCTTTTTCTAGTTGCTTGAGATGTGACTTTAGGTTGTTTATTTGTGCTTGTTCCATTTTCCTGATGTGAGAATTCACTGCTATAAATTTCCCTCTTAGGATTGCTATCATTACTTCCCACAGATCCCTGAAAGTTGTATTTGCATTTTTTGTTTGATTGTAGATACTGTTTAATTTCTTCTTTAATTTCACCTATGACCCATTGGTTGTTCAGGAGGGCATTATTTTATTTCCATGGGTTTATGGAATTTTTGCAGTTTCTTTTGTCATTAATTTGCAGTTTCATTGCACTATCGTCAAATAATATATGTGGGATAGTTTTAATTCCTTTGCATTTACTTAAACATGTCCTATGGGCTAGTATGTGGTCTATTTTAGAGAATGTCCCATGTGCAGCTGAGAAGAATGTGTACTCTGATGTTGTTAGGCAGAACACTCTGTAAAAGTATACTAAGTCCATTTGTTCCCAAGTTCATTTTTGTTATTTCTTTGCTGATTTCTTGTCGAGTTGTGACAATGGGATGTTAAGGTCCCCTGTTACAATGGTGATATTGGTTATTTGATTTTTAAATGTCTATTAATATTTGTCTTATATAGTTGGGTGCTCCCATATTTGGTGCATGCATGTTTATGATTGTTACCTCTTTCTCTTGAATTTTGTCCCTAACAATTATGTAGTGACATTCTTTATCTCTTTTGATAATTCTTGGTTTGAAGTTCACATTGTCTACCAACAGAATAGCTACCCCTGTTTTTTCCTGGGTTCCTGGGGCATGAAGTATTGTTTTCCATGCTTTACTTTCAGTCTATGAATTTCCTTTTGTGTTAAATGCATTTCTCATATACAGCATATTGTTGGATTTTGTTTCTTCTTCTTTTTTCGGGGTGGGGGTACCAGGAATCAAACTCATGACTTTGCACTTGCCAGGCAGGTACAGTGTTGCTGAGCTATATCCCCAGCCCTTGGATTTTGTTTTTTGATCTACTCTACCAGTCTGTTTCTTTTGATTGGTGAATTGATGCCATTTACATTAATGGTTATAACTGATATATATTGACTTATCCTTATCATGTTATCTGCCTGCTGTTATTTCCCTACTTTCCTGTTTAATTGCTTGATTTCTTTCTTTTGTTGTTCTTGGAATTGTGGTCATTTTTATCTCTTTCTAGAATATCTTTTACTATTCTTTGTAGGGTTGGTTTGATGGTCATGAATCTCTTTTGTTGTTTTCTGTCATGAAAGGATCTTATTTCTCCATTAATTTTGAATTGCAGTTTTGCAGGGTGCATCAGTCTGAGTTGGAAGCTGTTTTCTATCAGGATTTGAAGTACTTCACTCCAAGCTCTTCTTGACTTGAAGGTTTGTGTTGAGAAGTCTATTGTGATTCTGATGGGCTTTCCTTTATAAGTGATCTTTGTTTCTTTTCTCTAATGGCATTTAATATTCTTTCTTGTGCTGAATTTCTGGGATCTTGATCATTATATATCTAGGTGCAGATTTATTTTGGTTATGGTTAATTTGAATTGTATACCTCACTTATCTGTATGTCAGATTCTTTCCCCATGCTTGGAAATTTTCTGTTATTACTTCTGTAAATATTCTTTTTATGTTATTTGTGCTGACTCCTGTTTTTTTCATTAACACCTATCAGTCTTATATTGTTTGTCTTTGCATCATCTTGCAGCTGTTGAATTATTTCCAGGTTCCTGGTTAATTTTGAGAGTTCTTTCCTTTCGTGATTGCTAGCTGCAGTCATATCTTCAGTTTGATTCAAGACGTTTTGCCAGTTTTCAATGGAATTTTTAATTTCCTGAATATCCATTTGAATCTGTTTCATGCATTGTAATTCTTTCCTATATTGTTCATTTAAGGTTTTCATCATTTTCCTATGCTCCTCTATTCTTTTAATCTGTATCTTCTTTAGATATGTTCAGCAATTCTTTCATTATCGTTGTCATTTCTTTTTTTACCTAAGAGATTATTTCTGATCTGAATTCCTCTATAGCCTCACTGAGTTGTTTCTTCACTTCAGCTGCTATCATTTCAGAAATTTCAGGCATGAAATTCCAATTTCTTCTGCGTTAATGTCTCCTAGACTTGTTCTGGGTGGGTTGGAAGTCTGAGATTTCATTTTGCTCCTTCGTCTTGACATTTTCTATTACAAAAAAATTTTATTTTGTTTTCTGTGATGATCCTTGTGCGTTTTGGTGGTAGGTAGCACTATCACTAGTATTGAGGCCTCTCAAGGAAAAGCTTGTTTTTCAGGGATATCTTCTGTGTGTAGGGGATTCTTGGTTTATGTCAATCCCAAGATCGTACCTTCCTAATTAATTGAGGGTGGAATGCTGGTTTCTATTTGGCTCAGTTTCCAGCATTTTGGTGTAGGGGTGTAGTGAAATTGTTAACCCAGAGCTTCCCAATATTGTTACACAAGGGAGAACAACTGGTTACAACAGATATGACATCCTAGCAACAGTAGTACAATTAACAATAATGATAGCATCAAGCACAATTTAGAAATTGATAAACTATTGTAACTATTGATTTTGTAATTTAAACCATAGGAGAAAAGTCTACATTATATAAAGGAACCAATCACAAATTAGGAGCTTGTACACAAAGTGTTTCCCCTTGTTAGAGTGGATCTACCCTGGATCTGTCTGAATGAGCCAGCTGCCCATGGTGCAGGGCAATGGGCCCGGCACCTAGGTTCCTCCAGGCCGCAGTTCCCAGGTGGTGGGTGGGACCTCTCCCCTCCCACATGGTTCACTGGGGTTCCCAAGGTCAGAGAGGCAATGAGCGGACCTTCTCTCCTCCCAAATTCTAAAAATGGTTACACTAATATTACCTTTTTGTTCTGGGGATTAAGTGAGATATCAAGCGAAAGTACCTATCTCACAGTTACTAGTTGGCAAATGTTAGTTTTCTTTAACCACGTACTTTTTAGTTCCCAGCATGTTTTTATTAAGAAACTCCAAATTTGATCAGTTCTGTTCATTCTGATGAATTGTAATTCCACTGTGTACCCTCTGGATAGCAATGCTTTAGCCCCTGAACTGGCGTTAGCAGACATTCGTGCTGTGTTTTAGTCCCTGATGGCTTCAGGCTGTGTGGATAACGCAGTGCACTTCTCAGAGGAAATCAGCACACTGCGCAGAATTTAATCCCTGTCCCCATGACAAAAGCAGAAAACATGTTATTCTTCATTAATTTGAAAGGGAGCTGGGCTTGGTTTGATTATACATGCACACACATGCATACACACATACTGCATGCTCTCCTCTTGAATATGGTATTTCCTAATAATCCCGAATGTTGAGATAGTTGCAATCATTTGACTCACTTCCACTAGAAGTAAATATAAAAATCCATGACAACCTAAAGAAAGTAATTTTTTTAATCTTTAAAATTAAGTAGGGTTGGGGATACAGCTCAGCATCACAGCACCTGCCTGGCAAGCATGAGGTTCTGAGTTCAATTCCTGGTACCAAATAAATAAATAAATAAAAGTAAGGAGTGGGCGTGGGGAGATACAGTGCTCCTTTTTTAATGCTGAGCAATTTCCACTCTTCCACTTGGAAGTAACTGAATTCCAATCCTGGGCTCACCTTCCTGTCACAAATCTGGTGATCAATCTAAAAGCCCTGCTGGCCAGGCATTTCCTAGGTAACCAGTCCCAAGTGACTCTAATGGACAGCCCGTAACAGACAGAAACCAGCAAGAGAAAGAAAAACCTGCCCTTTTGTACTTTTTTTCTCAATATGCTTAAATAATTAAAAACACCATCAAGAACTAATCCATACAAAGATGAGACGTAAAATATGATCACACAGTGCTTTCCCCCCTCATCGATTCATTCTTGAGGGGAAGAACCATTTAGACAGGCACTTGCCTGTCCTAAAAGAGATTTCTCCCGATTTTTGACATTACGTCAGTGCTCTCAGACCAGAGAGTCGAGTGAGTAGGCTACAAATGAGCATGAGCTCAGCGCTGCAGCAATAATGACCTCTGCATTCCCTTCTGATATGGAAATACCATAAAGTGACTCTTCTGCTCATGCGCAAATTTTGGATCAAAATTAGTAATTTAAGGAAGCGCAAAAGTTTAAGCACTTACTCAAAAGTCAGTTCTTGGTGAATCCTGGGCCCTACACAAACCCACTGCATGACCTTTGGAAAGGGCAAATAATCTTCTCGAGCCCCCATTTATTCTTCTAAAAATGATGCTAATAAAATTAGTCATTGTGTGATTATGGAATGGCTAGATTAAATAGTGCAGACAAAGCAGTCAGCACAATGCTGGTCATTGAGGAAACATTTAACAAAGGTTACAAGTAAATGGCCAAAAGAATAATCACCTTCTTACACTGCTGAGCTCCAGGCAGCAGACCATGGTATTCACAGTCGCAATGCTCAAGCGATGAAGAGTTGAGTGGCTCCTGGATTGGAAGAAAGGCACTGTTAGCTCAAAGACCAGTGGAGCATCCTGAATGGCAGGCACAGCAATGGCGGGTGGAGCTGGGACAGAAGCATGGGGAAGCCCTGTTTCTCCCTCAGCTGTGTGATCAGGAAGAGCAACCTCCCCGCCCCCGCATGTGGAGTCGCCTCTCAGGCTCTAGGTTGCACTCCAGAGAAAAGGACTCAGCAGAGCTGACGTGATAGCAAATCACTAGAAATACTGGGACAGTTTCAAAGTCCATGAGAGCCTGGAGACAGGCTTGGAAAAGGAAGACACCAGTGGCTGGGTGGGAAACCCACGGCCCAGCAGTGATGCTCTAGTTAGCGCTATCAGTGCTGCTGCTTTACACTGACCACCTCCAGATCCCATGGCCTTGTCCGGGCATCACTGGTGCAGGACTCAGAGCCCTTGGTTATGACCTCTGGGTCCCTCACACGCTGCTGCTGTCTCCATCAGGCCAAAAGGGGCCTCTTGGGCAGCCACCACTGGAGAGAGGCACAGCCTCCACCATGACCACACATACTGAACAATTCCAGAAAGGGCAACTGGGTGCTGGGGCCACGAACACTCATTCTGATAAGAAAGGTAGCATGAAATAGCACGAATTTATTTTGAGAACAAACCCAAATCTTCAAAATGTATGTTGAAATACCCAGCACATAGCACTCAAAAGCTGGAAACTATTAGTATTAATTGCCCGAAGTGTTGTGTGTGGAACAGAACCAGTTTTAACTGACCACCTGTGCGGCACTGGCCATGATGAGACCGGGATACAATGACCTCAGCATGGTGTTACCGCTGCTCGTGGTGAGTTACAGCCTAAGGGAGGCAGGGAAGAGAAGAACGGTTGTAACAGCTCAAAGGCGCAGCGATAAGGACCTTGTGCTCTGGATTCAGGGAGGGTTGTTGATTCGGACTCAGATATCTGGGAGGGAAAGGAATTCCTCAGTGAAGGACAGCATTCCCGCCTAGGAGACGTTCTCATCCCCATCTAGCCTGACTTTGCAAGTTCTGTAAAGTGCTGCTTTTAAGGAAACAGCTTTGCTTCTTGGTATAAAATGTGCATTGCAGGATTTTAACTGAGAAAAGTTCAGGACAGAAACCCCCAGGTGGGCAAAGGCTTGCCAATGAAAGGAACTGCTCGGTTAAATCTTCCTTCATTGTTTCCTTTGTCATTCCACATCATGCCCAAGGGGACTTCTTTTCTCCATAATTAAGGGTCTGGCTTGAAGGAATGCTTTTTCTCTGATTTATTCATTTCTCATTTCATTCCATGGCCTCCATCTACTGAGGATGGGAGCCAGGCTGTACTCCTCACTGGGGAACCCATGGGGTGCCTGCCAGAGGTGGTAGTTTATTATGATGAGTAGACTTTGAAGTTAGGCAGACCTGGTTTGAAGTCTGGGCAAGCCTGCACTGAATTTTGTAATCCTGGGCAACTTGCATTTTGGAATTTCAAAATTCAGCACATGTCTGACAGCAGAATGGGCCATGAATGTAAAAGGTGGTTATACCTCAGGCTTCCCTGACTGTTCAAGAATAATCATTTTGTAGCCTTCTCTCACATTCAGAATCTAAATGAGGATGACCAAATCCAGTGGGTCACCTGCTTTATTGGAACACAGCTCTGCTCATCCTGACGTATTGTCTGTGGCTATTTTCACACTCTACTATCAGCACTGAACAGCTACAACAAAGACAGTGCGGCCTAGAGAACCTAAAATATTTACTATCCGGCCCTTTACAGGGAAAGTTTTTTGGTCCCTGGTCTAATCATCAATTAAATACATTCATGCACTATTTATGCTTATGATCATCTCTCATTATTTGTAACTTTCTGCAGCATATTAAGATCTTATGTTCTTTGAAGCTGTATGTCCTCATGTAATTTTCTCTAATACCATCCCACGTTTACCTCCTGCTTTCCAAAGAACTTTGATGTGTGAGCTATTGTGTCCCAGAGTCAGTAGAGTGTTGAGCAAGCAGAAGATACTCAAAAAATATTTGACTGATTGATTGCTTTTCTCTGATTTATTTCAAGCTCGAAGCAATTGGGCCAATGGTTATTTTTGTGACTGATATAAAGCGTTATGAAGACCATCGTAAATCCCTGTATCAAATGGGGACAGACTATTTCAAACCATTGTATGAAATAGCTTTTTTGTAACATTTCTGGTTGTCACTCATTTCTATCTAAATCCTTTATGTGCATTATGTGATTCTTCCCACAAGAGATAGTGCCATTGCTATATAAAAGAACAATGTTTAGACTCAGACTTGAGTTGAGATCTTGAGTTTGAGGCCACATGGCTCAGGTTTCAGAGTCACTTAGAATCGAGGCGAGCCAGCTTCGTCCTTCCACTCACGCATCTCGTCTGGCTTTGCACCCTAGCAGCCCGTGATTTACCAGTTCACGGAAACCCTGCCGTGTGAATGCCTCCGACAGGGCAGAATAATGCACAGACCAAAGTGAAGTCAGGTAGATCTGCTAAGAAAAAACAGCGACGTGACACAGACGTCCGGGCAGAAGCCGAGCCCGTCACAGGACACGCGTGTACACGTGCACAGCTCTGGAGCGAAGCGACGTTTCTTGTCAGTGATTTGACCTGTGGACTTGCACTGCTCGATGTCAAAAATGGCAAAGCAGTCAGTGCTATCAAACATTCCATTTCGGCACAAGGCATAATTAATCTTAATGATGATTTCTAGTTACTTCGTGCCTGTTACCATATGAACCAGGAGGATGTCTTTGTGGTTTAATAATTGAGCTTATCAGAGAGATTGCATTAGAAACTCAAGCTCAACACAGTTCGACTATTCAGTGTTGTGGCTAAGGCTAACATGATGTTGAGATTTTCGAGGGAGATCTACATATGTAATTATTACGAGTGAATTCTATCTGTATTCCAGGTGTAGTACTGGATGCTTCTTTGTTGGGATCTTACCTATATTTTGTGCTCTCTCTTGTTAAAAAAATGTGGAGCATTTGTAAAAGATCCTTACAGGGGTTAATTATATAGCTGGAAAACCAGGACAAGTACGAAATTAAAGAAAGGGAGTTGGAAACAATGGTTTTCAGCTCTGTGAGAAGTCAGTGCAGTCGCTACCATTCCTGCCAGGCACAGCCCCGCAGACAGACAGACACGGGACGTGTCTCCCGCACAGACATCTGCTCGGCAGCGGGTGGACTTTTCTGTTTGTGTCTGAATGCGGAAGCCTCTCACACCAGAAGAATTCACTTCAAATCCAATGAGAAGCATGAAGACTACAGTTCGGAGTCTCTCTGAAACCTTGAAAAGGATAAGACTGGATGACAGAGTACGATAATCTTTCCAGGGTTCCTACCTCACCTCATTTGATTGTCACAAAGATGCTACAAGGTAGGCTGGGCTGATGTTAAACTTTATATTTTATAGAGAAATAAACTGAGCTTCAGGAAAAGCCAGCGCCTCCCGCGTGCTGTTGAGGCGGATGGGCCTCCAGCGCCTCTGGGGTCCCCTCCCTCGCACATGAGCCGTCCTCCCTCCGCGGAGCGCCCCTGGCGAGCCCCCTGGTCCTGGTCTTCTGCGCTGCCTGCTCGGTCCGGGTCTACCCAGCAGCCCGCTTGCTCTTTGCTTTGGTCTCAGCTCTACCCTGCGCCCGGCTCAGGAACTCGCAGAATTTACCTTCCCTCTTAGGGCCCCCGCTTCTGGCTCCTGGCTGCATCCCAGTACTCCCCAGTCCCATTCCGTTCTGCTCCGAGGCCGGAGTCCCTGTGTCTCCGCTCTTGGCCGACCTGCCTGTCCCGCAGTGCGCTCCATCCGCCTAGGGACCTGCGTTATTCCGTCTGCTCTCCAGCTTCTGTGTGGAGGTGAATGGTGGGGACCAGAGCCCGTGCGGGGTTGGGGGACAGGAGAGGAAATGAAGATGGGGGCTTCCCATCTGCCCAGCCAGGGGTGCTGGTTTGGGTCCCAGTGACTAACAGCCTACAAGAGGAACAAGAGAGAATTTTTTTCTCATGAGAAATTTTATGAGACAAGGCAAGATCAAAACCGCTTTGGGGCTTAGTGTGGTTATTCATTCAATCAATATTTAATGAACAGTGGCTGGGTGCTGGCTATTGTTCATAGACACCAAAGATGGATAAGGAAAGGAAGCGGTGAGACTCCCTGCATTCAAAGAGCTTACATGGTAGTGAGAAAAGAAAAAGCTAAATATACAAATTGTTACGTGTAATGGTCTGACCCCGAACCGGAGCAAGGAGGCCAAGGCCAAAACAGAAGTTTGGGAGCCAATAATAATAATAATAATAAGCGGCTGGGACTGCCCGAGATCCTCCATGCAGAGCAGGTTCAGAGCAGCCCCAGGACTGTCTGAATTCCTCCACACAGGGAGGCCCAGAGCAGCCCCGTCTGCCCGAGATCCTCCACGCAGGGAGGCCCAGAGCAGCCCCGTCTGCCCGAGATCCTCCACACAGGGAGGCCCAGAGCAGCCCCGTCTGCCCGAGATCCTCCACGCAGGGAGGCCCAGAGCAGCCCCGTCTGCCCGAGATCCTCCACGCAGGGAGGCCCAGAGCAGCGTTGAGCCTTTACAGTGAGCAGAATTTAAAGCAAAAAGCACAACCTGGTTAGAGCAGTTTGTCTCTCAGTGATAGTCATACATGGGAAAGTCTTATCTTTACCCTTTTACTTTACTGGAGTTTGTGTCAACTTGTTAGGTGAGGTCATTTTGCAGGGAGGCCGATACTTTACCATATGTTATCTTTGAAAAGAAACAAGGGACAGCACATCCTGGCAGACAGTCAGTTAATATCAGCACTTTAAGGACATCACAGGGGGTTAGGGTGGGCTGAGTCATGGGTGGCCACAGTCCCATGTTTTACAGGCTTTTAGCTGGTCTACCACTTTATGGTTGATACATTGTGCCAACTTGAGAAGTCTAGAAGCTTAATTAAGTAACTCAGCAGCTCTACATCTTGGGGTGTAGAGCACAAGCAGTTACCTGTTCATTGTGTCAATTTGAGAAGGTCAGAAGTTTAGCTGAAAGACTCAGCAGGGAGCCAGGGGTCTTACTTTGTAAACATCCTCATCCTGTGCAAAGGAGGGCAAGGAGATCTGTGAATGCTACATCCACCCTGGGGGTGGCCGGTTGTCCTGTGTACAATATAGGGGAGGAGAAGAGGCTTGCTCTTGGCCCTTTTCTGCTCTGGCTGCTTTTGCTGGCTGCTGCCTTGAAGTGTTGCCCCTGTGCCATGCCACCCTGCCTTGGAGCCAGGTGATTATGGACTGAAACCTCCACAAATAGTGAGCTAAATAAACCTTTACTTCCCTAATTTTGGGCGTCAGGTGTTTTGTCTCAGCAAGGAGAGAAAGTAACTAACACACAAATAAAAGTATATAAATTTGAGAATCAAGATTCTTGCACATGATATGTGTTTCCATGCATTTGGTTATTTTTATCTCAAAGCAATGTTTTATAATTTTTAGTATATCTATCTTGATTTTTATTAAATTTAGTTTTGAGTATTTTATGTTTCTAAGAATTTCAAATAGAATTCTAAAATTTAATTTTCCAGTTGTTCACTGCTAATACGTAAAAACAGTTTACTTTTTACCATGCAGCCCTGTTGAAACCACTTACTAGTTCTGGTAGTAGCTGTTTTGTGGATTCCTTGGTCTTCACAATGGCAGTACTCAAGACATCTGTAATGAGACAGTTCTATGTCTTCCTTTCTGATATTTATGCCTTCTATTTCTTTAGCTTGCTTTATTGCAAAGGCTATGAAATACAGTAACAGTATGCAGTAGTGTGGTGGCAGTAGACGACCTTGCCTTATTCCTGGTCTTAGGGACAGAAGTATTCAAGACTTCACAGTTCATCGTGATGTTAGGTGTAAGTTCTTCATAGATGCCCGTTAAGAGATGGAGTTTCCTCGCATTGCCAGTGTATAGAGGGTTCATCATGACTAGGCATTGAGTTTGCCAAATGTAGTTTTGCATCTTTTAAAATAATCACATAGTATTTTATTTGCGCTGCTGTAACAAAATGCTAGAGACTGGGTAATTATAAACATTAGAAATGTTTTTCTCATTGTCCTGGAAGGTAGGAAGTCCAAGACCAAGATGCAGGTGGTATTGGTGTCTGGTGAGGCTGCTGACTACTTCAAAGATGCTCTCTTGTTGCTGCATCCACCAGAGGGGAAGGCCCTGTGGTCTCACCTGGGACAAGGGGAGAGAGGAGAAGAGAGAGCTCCCTGCAGCCTGAGCCCTCGTATACAGGGGTGCTCACCCATCTGTGAGGCCTGAGCCCTTGCATCACAAGGTCACCTCTTAATACTGGTGCACTGGGGATTAAGTTTCAGCATGTGTTTAGGAAGGCGCTCCATCATTCAACCCGTACCATGCAGCTTTTCATTATGAGCTGGATTTGTAATCACAGGTATCTAAGGAAGTCATAGACCAAATGCTGTGAACAAAAGCAATCAAGTGCAAAGAAGTAAGAGTAATGAGGCGTGATGGCTCACGGGAGCAGGCTGGGGAGGTCTCCCCAGGGAGAAGGCACGGGGCGAGACTTGACGGAGCACCGGGAAGGTGCTGCAGAAGCACCAGGCAACGCCGCTCTGCAGCCCAAATCAGAGGTGGGGTTTGGGGAGCAAGCCAGGGGCGATCACACGAGCCTCGGGGGTCACGATAAGGAGCCCAGGATTTTGCTCTGAAAGCCATGGGAAGCTGTTAGTGAGCTTTAAGCAAAAGCTCACCATGAGCTGATTTATGGTTTTAAAAGATTATCCCAGCTGTTGTGGGGAGAAGTGAATGCAGGTGGCGAGGGTGGGATGGGGAGATTAATCAGGAAACTATTTTATTATGTCACAGGGATTATAATGTGCTGGGCTAGAATGGTAACAGATGAAGCAGGAAGAATGACCTTTTCGGTGTGGGGGCTGGGTCACTTTTGAAAATTCATTCAATAGGACTTGCTTTGGATTGGATTTAGGCTTAATGAAAAGGAAGGATGCCAGAAAAATACCACTAGAATTTGTAATTTTTAAATTTTATTTTATGAGTACATGTTTGCAGTTCGTGCAGTTTGTAATCATCTTGGGGAGTGGTTATGTGTACGTAGCACAGCTCATTTCTTTCTTTTAATCTCGTTCTGCTTCCCTGCTTCTCCTTCAAGTCTCCTATCCCACTTTTCATTCTTGTTGACATTATTAACCTTAGCTCCTGTTTGGCGTGTGTTACGCTAACTGAGGTTACCAGGCTCCTAGGTGGCGTATCTGTATTGCACTTACCTCCCCGCGCCCTCCTCACCCCTTGTCCTGGTTCCCTGGTTCGCTTTCCTATCGCCAGAGATCCGTCCCCTTGTTCCTTCCCATCCAGCCTCTGTCGTTCTTTTTTATCTGCACTTTTCCACACTCAAATGAGAGATACCACCTGGTATTTAAGCTTAAGTGTCTGGTTTATTTCACTCAGTATTGTATTTTCCAGCTGCATCCATTTTCCTACAAATCCCTCAAATCTGTCCGTCTTTGTAGTTGAGTCATATTCCATTATACAGAGATACTAGCTTTTCTTTTCCAATTGTCTGCTGATGGGCATATGGGCAGCTTCTAGGATTCAGCCGCTGTAAACATTGGTATGCATGTTTGGCTGTAGTATGATATCTTGAGCTCCCAGGGAAAGATACCTAGGAGGGGTTCACTGGGACATATGGAATTTCTAAAATGAAAGCTAGAATTAGGACTGGAAGCATGAGGGTACTGCTTACTGATGGGGGAGAAGAGAACTGAAAGAGAGCCATTGAAAGTGATCTGCTCTTGAAGTTTTGACATTAATCTCTTTAGGTGCATCCAAAATACACGATGATCTAAGGAGATGGCTGAGAGTACAACCTGGTGCTCAGGGGAGAGGTGAGAATGGAGAAGAAATATTGGGAGCTGCAGGTTTAATCCCACAAGTCTAGATGAGCTCAAAGAGGAAATGAGCATAAGTAGAACTGTGCGTGGGAAATTTCCACAGAGTCAGGAAGAGGAGCAAAGAGCAGCTAGGGAGGCTGAGAAGGTGCAGTGTGGGGTAAGAGGACAATGAAGAGTGGGGCAACTCCAGAGTCAGCCGAAGAAAGGGTCTGGAGCACCAGGAGTGATATGAGATGTGTGCTTAGTGAGATGCATCTGGTGAGATGGAGAGCAAAAGTCGGCCATGGAATTTGGTAGCCTTAAAAAGAGCGTTTTGGTGCGGAGGTTGAGGATAAATAGAGTGCATTGAGAAAGAGATCTTCAGAATGGCTGGGTTGAACTCGATTGCAGGATGCATAGCAAAATCTTTTATGTTTCATTTTAAAGGCGAGCAAAGGACTCACTTAGGCCTGGACTGGGACACAAAACTTAAGGATAGTTTGCTTACTTTTGTGCAGTACCGTGGGTGTTTGCTGCATGTGTGTCCACGGGGGGAACGAGCAGTGCTCAAGCATCCAGCTGTCAAATGGTGCCTTTGTTTGCCGCCTTAACCCAGAGCTCAGATGTCAGCCCAGAGAGTTAGAAGGTGGAGACGCTTGAGCTTTCACATAAGTTAACATTGTTATAAGTTAGAGTTATATCGTAAAACATTGTTCTAAACATTGATTCTTAATAACAATAAGAGAGCTACTCTTAGGATAGATGGTCAGCGAGTTACCCTGCACTGAGGCGCCCACCAAGGACCATCTTTCAGGAAGTTGACCAAGATGGTGCATGGGCAGATGGCGGCCCTGAGCCAGCAGGTGTGGAGGCACACTGAAGAGCATTTGTTGCAGAGGCCACAGAGACCCCTTCGTCTGCCTGAGGTGGGAAGAAGTGGCTCTCATTTGTGGGCAGGGAGATGGGGTTGAAGATGGAGAAGGAGACGGGATATTTCGGGGGATCTGGGAGGACAGCCCCCGGTCTGGCTCTCAGAAGGAGTTTGTGGATTGCATCTGCAGCCCGCCCGGGAGCAGCTCACAGGCCTCTCCAGTCCTGGCGGTGCCTTTGCTTTCTGTGTCTCCCTCCCACTCTGAAGGCAGAATTACAGTCTTATTCATCGTCATATCCCCAGAACTTGGTCAAGAGTGCATGCTCAGAACATGTTTACTGAATGAAGGACAACAATGTATCACATGCAGTAAGGTGAACTTTTGGTTCTAGGACAATCCTGAGTTCTGCACTGCAAAATCAGAATAGGTACTAAGCATAAGTGACCACTGCTGAGAGCTCTGGATGGGATACATCCCTGAACCCTGCCGGCATAGTTCATCATGTAGAATCTGCCTTTACCTCTTTCCTACAGATATCAATAACAATAACAATATATAGTGCTTAGCGTGGCAGGAGCTGTTCTAAGCACTTCTACTCCTATTAATAATTTAATCCCCTACCAACCTGTCATTGGATTCTATTATTATCCCCAGGAACCTGATAGCAAAGCTGAATTGTGGATGGCACATTTCGTAAACAGTGGTTATAATCTGACTAGCTCCAACGCACTTGTGATTAACCAATAAATTTCATTGTCTCCCGCATGCTTTAGTCAAAATAATAAGCATACCAGCATCTTCCAAAACATCTCTATTGATCATGTCCAGTAACCAAGACTGGCTTGAATCAATCCCAAGGAAGTGTTGATGTGAAATACGCAGCCCACGAGTTTGGAAATGTCCTTGCAAAGCTTGGCTGCGCCCCTTGCCCGAGCGGTATGCCTCCTCGCAGTCAGCGGCCGAGACTCCATTTCCCACTTGGTCATTACCACCCATTATCTCAGTGCCGCTACAGACTTGCCAGATTCCCTTCTAACAGCTCTCAGCACTGAAACGGGGCAGGGGGAGGATAATGAGTCTCCACAATGTATAATTATTATCAATGCGCAAAGATAAACTACACCTGTCAAAATAAATGAACAGCACCCTACATCGCTTGGTTTCTCCATTTACTGTTTTGTAAACGAGTTATTCACCCTTGCTAATCTCTCTCACTGCTGTTCTCGGAGGACTTTTCCCTTTTGATCTGAGCCCCTAGAGCTAACTCAGAAGGTGCCTGTCACCTCTGAGTTCTTCAGAGGATGCGAGAAAAGCTGGAGGCAAATTGCTCCTGCAGGAAATGAATTACTAAATCACTAGAGTTCGCTCAGAGGGTGTCAGACCTGCGCTGGTTCATTGTGGCTCCGTCTATCAGTGTTCAGCGGTTCAATAACACCCGCTTCTTGTTCCTTTCCTAAGGTTCTGCCAGCTGACAGAGACAATGGCAACACAGCTTAGAAGCTGAGCTTATTTTAAGTGTGACTGTATTTAAGGAATATTCCTCCGACAGTATTTTGGTTGCAGAAAACTTGCTTCCATAGTCTCTGAAGTTCAAGTCCAGCAAACTGAACTGTTGACTGGTTCTGTGTCTCTGTGTCTATGCCTAAGTAGAGTCATTATGTGTGTGGTTTTTAACAATAGTGTGTGTACGTATTTTCCCTGAAAATGTATCTTCTTACTGGTTAGGTATATCGGTCAGAATTCTTAGGATGGGAATAACAGAAGTAAGGAAAGGAGTTTTATTAAAAGAAAGATTAGGTCACTCAGCAAATCATAGATGCAGCCGAAAAATTGGGAAGGATTGAGCAACTCAGTGCGTCAAAACGGAATAAGGGACACGACTCTTCCACAGAGACTCGGTCAGGTGCACAGTGAATTTTATCATCGCCCCGCCTGTGAGAGAAAGTTTGATTGCCTGCAGTAGAGTCGCGTGACCGTCAGCAAGGCTGGGGAGCCCGGGACTGGCTCCGCCCTGTGTCCATCTTGTCACCCCATACAGGAGACGCTCAGCCTTCCGGCGCGGCCCGCTCTTCACACTCCGGCCCAAGACACAGTGTGTGTTTCCTGGAGTCCTCGGGTGACAAGTGATTCTCAGAGAAGAGCCGGGGGTAGTTGGTACCCACACTGTTCCATAGGGCTGAGCCCACAGTTTGCTGCTTGCTGCACTGGTCTAGATCGAGCAAAAGGAAAGGAAAGACTCACTGTATGGCCTCTGTGACTCAGACGTCGCATCCAACTGCTTGCTTGAAATACCACTTGCATACTCGCAGTCCACTGTTGGTTTTACCTTGGGGACGAACCTGGCCCAGGGGATGATTCTCACAATCTGTACTAACCTGCACGGCACAGCTCCCCCTCCACCCAAACAGGCCCAACCCTGCACGGGGCACCGGGAATTACCCACTTCATGGCTGGAGGGTCCCCGGGCCCCAGAAGAGAGGCTGGGAGGACAGGATTGGGGCAGGAGTGCGAGGGCCTCCGCACAGTTGCCACTTGCCAAGCGGTGCAGGTTATTCCCACGTTTCAGCAGTCCGCGTGCTGTCCTGGTGGGTTTCTGGATGTCAGTCTGGTGCCGACCCTTGGAAACCTTAAGCCTGTAAATGTGTAGCCCTTTATACAGATAAAATATGCTTACAGGGAGCCCTAGTGATTGGGAGTTTTGATTGAAGAGAGAGAACTGAAGGAAAGTTGAAAAACGTAGGAATATGAGAAATAGAGGGAGAAGCAGGTTTTCCAACACAAACCAAATGCTCTGTCCTCATTCCAGATGGGGCCCACAGTCGAGGGACCCTGTCCTCTTTCCCCACAGTCCCTCGAGGCCTGCCGCTTGCCCATCCTGTGGGAAGCCCTGGGACCTGGTATCCAGCCCCTCCGCCGCAGAGGGATCTGACGGCCGCCCGCGAGATAGCTGGGCTCCAGCCCTAGTCTAGCGCTTTTGTCTCCGCTGAGTGACTGACAGGGAGGCCTGAGGGTCACTGTCTGCGCTCTGTCGCCGGCCTCTGCTCCAGCAATCTGCATCCTGTCCTGTTCACCTGTGGCTGGGATGGCGCGCTCCGTCCGGGTCCCTCACCAGTCACCACGGGTCCCTCGCAAATGCTTCTCGGGGCTCCAAGGTTCGCTGCACACAGCCCCGCACCCCGAGAAAGGTAAATCCTACTCCTAAACCCTGCCTGGTGCCTGGGACAAGCAGCCTGCTGGGACCCTTTCTGAAAACGTCGCCCGCTTGGTGTTGCTGGCTCTGAAATTGCTGCAGTGACTCTGTGCCCACTGCTTGTCGGGAAATCTGCATCCTGGGAACAGCTGGACCTCAGCACCATTTTTCCCTGAGTGCTGGGAGACACGCCACTCCCTGGATCCTGTTGCCCTCTCACTGTGACTCGCCTTCCCTGGCTCAGTGGCCAGGCTCAGCGGCCGTGTCCGCACCTGACGTGCTTCCCGCTCTCTGCCTGCCTTGCCCTGCGCACTGTGCCCTGCGCTCCGTGGGAACGTCAAGGCCAAGAACTGTGTCAATCTTCTCCAAATGTGGACCCCGAGCGTCCTCCAAAGCATCTGCCTTAAAATAGGAGTGTGGCATGAACTCAGAGAGGCCACCATAAAAAGGTCACCAAGAATAGTTTATGAATTCCTGAAATGCCTGATTTCAAGATATCCTACTTCGTTAGCCTAAATTTCAGCGAATGCAATTTCCATGTTTGGTTATTTTATGGTTGTCATAGTGCTTCCAAAATACAGGAAATTTAAAGAGTTGGCACGAAGAATTGACAGTGTACTTGTCCTTCAGACAGAAAATGACACCGAAGTGTAAAATGTCCCCTGCAGGTATGAGACACATTTGGTTTTATTCTAAAACAACCATGAAATCTAACTGGTGATGACGAAGCAGGGCTCAGATGCTTTTCACGCTGGTTTTACGCTGAGGTGAAGATCACAAGGTGAGTGGCAGTTGGGTTGGCCCATGACAGCCCCTTGTCCGGGTCCCAAGACGTGAAGAGGAAATGTTTTCAGGCATCTGCCCCGCGTGATTCGGTCTCCCTGGCATACCAACCGGGACCCTAAGTGCCTGCGTCACTTGTTCCAAGCCTCTTTCCCAGGCCACTCAACACTCCCGCTCCCGGGGATGCCAGCCCCGTCACCCTTCTTCAGGTAGTGATTGTGATCGACTTTGAAGGTCAGGAGTTCAATCCCTCCTTTCCAGCTACGATCTTGGCTGAAATTCAAAAGCCCGCTGCACTCCTCTGTGCTGGACGCTCTGGACAAATAGGACAGTGCCTCGCACAACTGAAAGATGCAGGGATTAACAGCCAAGCAGGCCATGCTGGGGAATAAGTTAATGCTTGTTTCCTGCCGAGGTCGGCAGTGCCATGAGCCCATCCTCTGCAAAAAGGTCCATGAGCTCTACCACTTTTGTTTCTGTCTTGGGTGTTACAGGGTTTAATACACACACACTTACACACACACACACTTACACACACACACACAGAATCAGAAACTTGATTTGCTGCCTAAGAACCGAAAGTCTTGTGCGCATTGTGGGGCAGACAACGGAACCTCCCGGCTGACTTCCTGCCTGGCTCTCAGCCTCTTCTACAAGGGACAGTGGTCACTTTTGCCCACTTGGTACACTGAAATAATTAACGGGAAGATTAGGTGACGGGTTACAGAGCTTTTAAAAACAGATTTCTTTTTCTGCCTGCTTGTCAAAATTTCAGGACTTAGTAGTTCTTTCAGAGATTATTGTAAGAGTTGAGTGAGGACGTGGAAATCAAAATAAAACTGAGGTCTATGCAAGAAGTTTCTTGAAAATGCTCTATCATTCACCCTCTGATAGGAATAAAACTGTTCCGAAGGCTGTTCGAAAGGAAAAGTGACTCCCAGCTCAGTGTATTCTGGAATTTCATTGTTTATGAAAGCAGGCATGCCTGGCAGGTATGAGGTTGTGAGTTCAATCCTCTGTACAAAAAAAAAAAAGGCAAGCATTTCTTCGAACCTTTCTTACTGTGTAAAACTCTGCCTAGCAAGATTCTGACCTCTGAATTCTAGACTGATTCTGCCCCCAACACATATGACATGCAACACATACTTGTTCATTCCCAGATATTTACTGAGTACCTGGTATGTGCCAGAGACTACACTGCCCCAGGAGTAAGTGAACATAGTGTCTACTGTCAAGAGCTTGTGCAAGGCAAGGACTGGGTCCAGCAAATTGGAGGTCATCACTGACCTGAGCAGAGCTATCTGCCAGGAAGAGAAGATTCAGGAAGCGAGTTATAAAATGACTGACAGGAGAACTGGAGGTAACCAGGGCCAACAAGGATTTCTAAGCTTCTCCAGAAGGTAAAACATCTGAGCTGGTTACTCTTAGAGAAAAGACCTGACTGCTGCCCACCTGGTCCATAAGTGAGTAGGTGAAGTCCTCGTTCCCAGGCACAGTATGTGAAGAAGTCCAACACTGGCCACTGATGAGAGGCTTTCTGTAAATTTAGAGCCACTCGATTCTACTCCACTGGCAGTGCACTCTTGTCGTAGTAACTTTTTACTTGTTGCTGAGACACCCAAAATTAGGGAAGGAAAGGTTTGTTTCTTATAGTCATGGGGGTTTTGGTTCGTACTCAGTTGGCTCCAAGCCAGCATGGCGTGGCAGGGTGGCCATTCATGGCTGCTGCCGGCGAGAGAGAGAGAAAGAAGGGAAGACACGTGTTCCTCCCACTCCTTACTCTATGGCTCCACCCCCGGGTGGGTGTGACACTCACATCACCAATCCCAGTGCTAGACCTCAAACCAATCACAAATGCCAGACTCAGCCCCATCCAAATTACATGAGGTCTTGGGGGGATACAGGATCAAACCAATACATTCCACCCCTGGCCCACCAAGGACTCACATATATTCTTTGTACAAAAGACATTTAGTCCATTTCCAAGAGTTGCCAAAGTCCTAACAGTCTCACCATTGCTGAAAAGTCCAAGTCCTAAATCTCCTCTGAGATCTATGGCAAACTGTTAACTGTAACCCCCTGCACAAATAAAAACAAGTTAAACACTTCCAACATATAAAGGCACAAGATAAACATTACCATTTCAAAAATTACAAATGGGAATACAAAGCATTAGAACTAAAGCAAGTCCAGAATCCAGCAGGGCAAATGTTAAGTCCTGGAGTTCTACACTCAGCATCTGAAGCAATCTGGATGCAAGTTCCAAAAGGCTTGAGTGATTCCACCCCCATGGCACATCCAAGGGTTTTCCATTGCACCCCTGCCTTCACCCTTACATCTTTACATATTGTCCTCTGAAAGTGGGGTGGAAGCTGCATATTTGTCTTGTGCTTAAAACCAACACCTCATGGATGCTGCCAAGGTTCACTGTCAGCTGGATCAGTAGCCAGGCTTTCCTCTCTCTTGGCTGTAGGGGTTAAGTGCCCAGATCACTGAGCTCTCTGAGCCTGATTGTGAGGAAAACTTGTCTATGCTGCCACCATTCTGGAATCTGGTGTGGCTGCCACCATTTTAGAATCTCCTGTGGCCTCCATCACCACTCTGGAACTTGGCTTTCTGTGACTTTTTCCTCCGAGCAAACTCTTTCACCTTTGCCAGCTTGAGGCTGCAAAAGGTGGAGGCCCACTGCTACTCTTGATGGCCCCAGGCCATCTTTTTTATTCCTTTGTTCCTTCTCAGCAATCAAGGTCTCAGCTCTATCTTTACAGTCCACAGCTTCCTGGCCAAACTCAAAACATTTTAAATCATCCTGCCGGGCTCTTTGCTCTTGATTCACAACATAAATCTGGCTAAAAGACCCCAACAATAGCCAGGCCACTGCTTCAACATTTGGCTGCCTTGAAATTTCTTTTGCCAGACTAATCAGTCCATCGCCCTTAGTCTCAGTCTCAGGCAAAGTCTCTGGGCATGAGCAGAATGCAGGCAAACTTTCTGCCAAGCCATAACACACATCATGTGGAGTCCAACAACCAGTGCAGTCCTTCTTCCCAGCAGAAACTTCCCGAGCCTGGTCTTTACCAGCAGCCTTTTAGACAAGCTTCTGGTCTTCTGAGCTCTGACCAGAATCTCCCATACAGAACAGCCTAAGCTGTTCCAGCTCCATACATTCAGGCGACATCTCTGAACTTTCCAAACTCTCCCCACAAGCCATTCCCAAAGGCTGTTGAACCACATGGTCAGGTTTACTCACAACAATGACCCCACTCCTGGTACCAAATTCTGTCTCAGTTACTTTTCACTCGTTGCTGAGACAGAATACCTGATGCCCAAAATTAGGGAAGGAAAGTTCTATTTCTTACAGTCATGGGGGGTCCATACTTAGTTGGCTCCAAGGCAGTATGGTGTGATGGGGCATCCATTTATGACAGCTGCCAAACAGCAAGGCAAACCAATGAGAGAGTGAAAGAAGGGAAGACATGTGTTCCTCCTGCCCCTTGCTCTGTATATCAGCTCCACCCCTGGGCAGGTGCAACACTCACATTGCCAATCCCAGCACTAGACAACAAGCCAATCATGAACACCAGACTCAGCCCCATCCAAATTACATGAGGCCTTGGAGGGACACAGGATCAAACCAATACAACCATCCTGGAGCATGAGGCTAATTTTGTCATCCAGGAACAGAAAGAAACATGGATCTGTCAGACCCATGTTTATTCTTTAAAACATTTTGGTTAATGAATTATTAATTTTAATTTTATGAGTTATGTTAAATAATGAGTAGTTAACAGGAAAAAAATCACAAAATTAAAGCATTGAGTTTTTAATATTTGCTGTTTATTAAAAAAGCATCAAAATTTTCAATATTGACTGGTTTTTGGTGTACAAAGCTTAAAAATGAACAACACAAATAAATTCTTACATGAACTTCAACGAAAATAGCAATAGCACTCCACAAAAAAATAATTTGTATTTCAGTTATCACACCTAAGGCAGTCTGCATACATGACAATAGCATGGTCTGTACTCACACATTGCTTGCATGACAGTACATGTCTTTTGCTTTCCTGGCCTTTTTGTAGGACACACAACTTCTCAGTGGTCTCACTGTTTTGTCAGGAGGTTTTGCTGTACAGTGTGTACTTAATAGAACCATAAAATATCAATAAAATAAAGTATTACATTCCTAATATGTATTGTACATTTAGAATAGACATGAACATTTTCACATCAGCTGTGTACTTACTTACAAAACCTAAAAGATAGCATCAAAAGCTATGTGAACTACAATGTAAACACAAGCAAAAGTCTACCACATAAATAAGCTTTGCTTCAACTGTCACACCCTAGGCAGTCTTCACATGTGACAACAGCATATTCCATACATAAGTATCACTTACACTGACAGCATGTGTATTTTGTTTTCTTGTACTTTCTTGTAGGGCACAGTCAACATCGTTGTGGTTTTCCTGTTTTCTTAGAAGGTCTTTGTGATGCTGTACCTGCCCGTTTACTTGTCAGCTCACCAGTGTGCTCCATAACTTTTTTTGCATACTTCTCTGGGCAGAAACATTTTGTTTTTCCTCTGCTATAAATGATCTCTTATAGCCCCAGTCCCAATCCTGTAAGAAAACTTCTCTGTGGTGTTTTGCATTTGCTATTTTCTTGGTAAGATATCAAACTGTTTATGTCACATATGTCTAGGACTGAGTAAAACACAACCATTGGACAATGCTTTGTGTTTCAACTGATATCATACTTGCTGCGTAATTCATCAACAACATTCACTCTGCCTTTGGTTTTGTTGTAGAAAGTTTCCATCTCAGGCTTCCCTTTTGTCCAGGTTTCCCTATCAATATTTCCATCATGGTGCAATGTTGACATCATCAGCACCAGTTTGTTTTTGTTTGCTAAATATGAGGCCAATGTTACATCTTTCTGAAATCCAAAGATTGTAGTATACAATCCCCTGCTTTGAAGTTTCGACATTTCATTTGAAATTTCTGCTTTGTCCCTGCATACGGGTCCTGTGCTGGCCAACTTGTGCTCTGTTAGCAAATGTAACATCAGTTGGAAACTGGTAAATCAATTGTTGAATGTCACATTTTGATTCATTTGGGAAATGTGAGCAATAAATCTTTTCACAACATCATTTGGTTTATTTAAATGAATAAGGATCTGATGACTGAGTTTCAGGATAAATGTCTCAATTGAAAGTGTAGTAAGTCTTCACATCTATAAGAACATAAATTATTATGCCATATTTTGATCCTTCAGTTTTCAATAAGAAGTTTACATTCCTGTGATTACCATGAGAAATTCCTGCTAAGTACAGCAGACCTATACATGCTTTCAGTTCAGTTAGTGAGGTGTCAATAAATACATTTTTGAATATGGCTATTGGTGCATACAGAAAGTTTTACTTGCATTTCAGCCTTTGTATATTTCAGAGTATCTTGTACATTTCATCTGATACAATTTCCAATACTGAATGTCAGTGCTGGCATTCTGTCCAATATGTTTCACTCCCCCCAACACCCTTACTATATTTTAGGGTTTTTTGTTTTGTTTTGTTTTGTTTTGTTTTTTGGTACCGGGGATCAAACTCACAACCTTGTGCCTGCCAGGCAGGTGCTTCCACCACTGAGCTAAATCCGTGGCCCTATTTTCTGAGACATGGTCTCACTGTGCAGTTCAGGCTGGCCTTGAACTCACTTTGTAGCCCAGGCTGGTCTCAAACTCACAAGGATCCTCCTGCCTCAGCCTCCTGAGTGCTAGGATTAAAGGCGTGCACCTCTGTGCTTGGTTCCCTTACTATATTTTTGGACTTAGTTCTAACATTGAATCATTCCATTTGGTTGTCTGGCCATTTCACACCTTTTCAACTAGTCAAATATGTGCTCACATTGCTGCTTTCTTTGTCATCTGAATTATGGAGGTCTACATTCCCTGTGATTGCTGTATCAGTTGATTCTTATTCCATTTCACCGTCCCAGGAACTTTGGCTCACATGGCCACTGTCAAAGTCATCATCATCATCATCATCATCATCCAACATGACTTTTCTGTTGTGAAAGCACATATTTTACTGTAACAGATCATCTTCATTATCATCCATGCATGAGAAATCTGATTAATCACTTTTGACCTCCTCCAAAACTTGCAAATCTGATTTTCCATTTGCCATTGGACTGCATTGGGTTACTTCTACCAGAAAAATCAAAAGACATTTTTTAAACAAATCCTGGAGTGGTGTGGGCCTATTGGACCTTCTGTGATGCTCAGGTAAACATGCAGAAAATCAGTTAGATGGGGTAAAGAGGTGAGTCCAAATCCTGTCTTTCCATCTTTTCACACATGCACTCTCCTTGCCATTTGTCATGCCAAGTGGGTAAATACACAGATTGCTTGCTCAGGGAAAGGTGGTACTGAGACGCACAACCAGCTACTATAATATTAAAGTACAAATTTATAGTGGAAAAGTAAGGAATGCATCCGATGGACCTGGGCTTATGCCTCTACTTTCTCTTCTGTGTCCACTAATTCTTTGCTGTGGTTTTGCAACTGTAACACAAGTTCAGACTAAGGATTGGCCTTTTAGAAGACAGTTTTGCTTCAAGTAGATGACTTAAGGGCTGAGGATGACATTCTTGAATATGTGCGTTCTGGGCTGGTGCTGGGGAAGTTATATGAATACCAGTGGTGCAGTATTCCCTGCCCTCAATCAACTGACTTCTTGATGTCTTAGCAGCAAACCTTCCCAAAACACATGTATGAAGAACATGGTAGTTGGAACACACTCCACATTCACAGTGGTTGTTATTATTTCTAGGACTTAATTTCCTCACATCTACAATTAGGACTTTGGTGGTGGGAGTTCCACATTTTATTGGGGATTCTTCAGTGCTAGTTGGTGATCACAGAAAGCTACCAATACAAGTACTTCCTTACATAGTTGAATTTGGAAAAACCATGAAATTGACCATTATGGCCCCATAACTGGGAAACTACAGGGCTATGTGATCTTAAAATACGTGTGCTGGGACACATCCAGCTACAAGTAACAGATAACACTAACTCTTCCCTTCTTAAGAATACTTTAAAATTTTGAATTTCAAACATCCTGAAGGGAGGTGACCTCACAGAATTTCGGGTTCAGGAACATCACCAAGGACCCACATTTCTTCTAATTTTCAACTGTACCACAGTGTTGGCTTTGTCCTTGGTGAAACTATGGCCACAAGGTGGCTTCTGCCACTCCAGAAATCACACGCAAATGTCACAATGTCCAAAGGAAAGAAAGGGGCCGTCTCTCCCACTACATCTTCTGTAAGTCATGGAGCCAAACCCCAAGCGCTCACATTTCTGTCCCATCTCACTGACCAGATTGCGTTAAGTTGCATCTCTAAACCAACTTATAGCCAGGGCATGAACGTCTGGGGTGGGTTTAGATGAAGAGAATGAGCCCGGGAGCTGGAGACAGCGGAGACAGCAGAATCACTGCACAGCCAGCGTGGAGCAGTCCGCCACGGCTGCTGGGCTGCCGAGAGCAGAGGATAATCAGGCCTCCTGGGAGCACATCACTTGTAGTGCCGGGGTGCCCAGAGCAGGCAAGGAGTGCTTTATTTAAGAAACCTAGGCTGGGGGTGATGCAGGAGCAGTTTTGGGAGCTTGGAATCAGGGCACCCAGACTCCCTCTGAGACCTCCTCACTGGGGAAGTCATTGAGGTTACAAATGTAATGAGGCCACTCACATCTGTCATAGAAATGAGCCCCGAACAAACAAAACAACCATAAGGACAAGAGCCCCATTTTCCCCCCTCACTGATTCCCCAGCAAATGGAGGAGGAAGAGGTCGGGTGGAAGTGGAGATGGACAGTTAAGGTGTCCGGAGATGCAGGCAGAGCTAGAGAGGGGCAGAGACACAGACGAGCAGCTGAAAACGGGGCTTCTGCGTTCAGCACCTCGCTGAGGAGCCTCCACACTGCGCAGGGGCGATGTGTCCTTGGCCAAGCTGGACTGTAGCTATTTTAGGGGTTTATCATTGCATTAGGCACTTGGCTCAACAGAAGTGACAATAATTTATCTTCCAGTGTTACTGAGAGTAGTTTTTCTCTCTTTTTTCCTTTTTAATTAATTATCATAATAATTGTATTTATAGGGTACAGTGTGATAATTCAATTTCAATATATGATGTCTAATAATCAAATCAGGGTCATCAGCATCTCCATCGCCTTAAACATTCATTATTTATGTTGGGAGCCTTTGAGCACCTCTCTTCTAATTCCTTATAAAATACACGATGGCGTCGCCCTCCTCTGCAGCATCCCGTGGAACTGTCTTTCGATGCCCATCACCCAGTCCCCTCCACATGCTGCGAGCAGGGGCCTCCTGGTTTACTGACTTCCTTTACCAGTGCTACTCTGCAATTTCAGAACCTTCACAGCTCTGCAGTTAGGTCTCATAAATTAACCCATTAAGCAAAATATCATATGCCCTTAACACGGAAAATAAAACATGAAGCGATGCTAAGATATATATTATTGCCCTTCAAAGTCTTAATCAAAATGACTTTTAAAATTTTAAGTAATTTCTGAATATTGGAACATAAGGAGGATCACTTTGCACCATCTAGTCAAAATCTCTTACCCAAATATCAGATGCCAGTGGCTCTTTCCAGTTAGCTGTGAAACTTCTGATTTTGTCAGTGTGACAAACTGACAGAGAAAGGAAGTGAAGCTTCTACAGAGATACTTGGGCAACTAAATGATTGGAGGGGCCATTCCAAGCAGGTTAAAAAATAATCATACTTGATGGGAGATTTTTATATCAGTTAATAAAATCATAAAGATCAGGAGAGAAAGTCACCTCTATTTTTAGAGTGTTTTTGGTGGCAACCATGGCACAGTATTTCCTTAAGGCAGAGTCTGGGGCTATAGATGGCAGAAACCATTCTGATTATGCTGGGCAGAAAAGAACTTGGGGAAGGAAAGCGGGGTGAACCTCATGCCAATGCTGGCAGGAAATGTGGGACCCAGGCAGTCCAGGCCACAGGCAAAGATGGTAGCAGAGCGAGTCCAACTGGTCAGGAGCTCTCTACCGCTGGACAGCTGCACCTGTCTCCCTTGGGCCCTGCAACCTCCAGCTGACCAGGCTGGATCAAGTGGCCATGTCCTAGCTGCCAGACAAAGGAAATATCTGTTCTTGTCATTTCCTTATTGGAGGTGGAACGGTATTCTACTTAGGCTCTTATAGTAGGGAATTTCACCATAATGGGAAAGATGGTCACATCTACCCATCTGGGCATACAATAACCTCATAACCCTTCTTCCTGTATTAAAAAATACTTTAAAAGATTGTTGCCTACTAATAGAATGTCTTTCAGCAGTAATAGAATGGGCTACATGAGGCGCCTCTCTCAATGCTTTCCATGGTAGGATGAGCCCCCATACTCTTCTCCATAGCCACAGTGCTACAGTTTTCTCACACTGAGTAGACTCATGTACACTAATCTCATTGAGTTCCCTCTTCTGTCACTGGAAAATCCCATGGTATCATGGATGGGGCATGAGACAGAGACAGTAGAGTGGAATGAATAAGTCCCCTTGGAGTTTAAGTAAAACGTCGAAGCCTTCAAGAAAATTCTGAGTCTTCTTACTCCAGGACTTAGGGGCAGCCAGGATCGTTGGCCCTGCCACCCTCCTCGCTCCAGGACCTAGGGCCCGCTGGGATCATCAACCCTGTACCCCCTCCTCGCTCCAGGACCTAGGGGCCACCGGGATCATTGGCCCTGCCCCCCTCCTCACTCCTCAGACCTCAGGGGCGCTTGGATCATCGACCCTGTCCCCTCTTCTCGCTCCTTGGACCTAGGGGCCTGCAGGTTCGTTGGCCTCATCCCTCTTTTCACTTCACAGACATAGGGCCACTGGGATTGTTGGCTGTCCCCCCACCTTGCCCGATGGATGTAGGGGGCCATGGGATCACTGGTCTCCCCTTCTCCTTGCCCCATGACCTTGGAGACCAGCGAGATCATGAGTCACCCACTCCACCACACCCAAAAGACCACAACAGCCCACGGACTATTAGTGACCCCTTCCACTGCCTGCAGAACCTTGGTGGGCTGGTGGGAGCCTCAGCAACCCCTCACCCACACAGAGGACCTCAGGGGGCTTGCAGCAGTGTGGTGAGTTTCCCCCTCAAATAGAGGACCTCAGTGGGTAAATGGGAGCAGCAGTAAACTCTCCCCACCAGCTGTAGATCCTTGGCTAGTCTGGCAAGAGTGTGGGTGAGTCCTTCTTCCATACAGAGAACACCAGGTGGATTGAGGAGAAAGCTAACAAGGCCTCCCCCAAACGGAGGAAATCAAAAGGGCCTACGAGACACCCAGTGACATAGAAGGGTCCCAGCTGAGGAGCACATGATAGTCAGGTAGATCTGGCAGCCTGGATCAGCCTGAAGCCTTAGTAACAATAGGAACTAAGAGCTGACTTACATCAATACTCCCAGGCTAGTCAGCCTAGGAAGAATATAGGACTTACTCAACAGGCCCTGCAGGAGGAACTCGGGTGACTGGCCACCCCCTTCATTGTGGGACCCAGCAATTGGACAAATGTCAACCACACAGTAGGACCCTAAGACACACACGATGGACAGTTGAGACTAATGAGATTGAAAAGACCAAAATATTAACCAGAGATGCGAAAATGACAAAACAAAAAAACAAAATGCAATCTCAAACATCTAGTCCATCAAGAACAAGTACAGGAGACATCAAAATAGAGGACATTAGTAGTCATACACCTGAAATTTCTGAAAAGTGAAATAAAGAAACAACTCCATGAGGCTATAGAGGAAATCAGATTAGAAATAATCTTTCATGTAAAGAAAGAAATGACAACCTTAATAAAGGAGTTGCTCAGCATAGCTACAGAAGATGTAGATTAAAAAAAAAGTACAGGAGCATGAGAAAATGATAGAAACCTTGAATGTACAATACAGAAAAGAAGTAGAATGCATGAAACAAATTCAAAGAGATATCCAGGAAATAAAAAGTTCTATTGAAAGCTGGCGAAACGGTTTGAATGAAGCTGAGGATAGAACTTCGGACCTTGAGGACAGGATTCCAGCTAGTGATTATGAAGGGAAAGAACTTGTAAAAATAACAAGGGAGCATGAGATAACAATTCAACAACCTCAAGATGATGCAAAGAGGAACAAAATACAAGTAACAGACATCAATGAAGATGCAGGAGTCAATGTAAATGACATTGGTAAACTATTCACAGAAGTAATAGCAGAAAATTTCCCAAACATGGAAAAAGAATCAGATATATAGATAAGTGAGGCATATAGAATGCCAAACAGCCATAACCAAAATAAATCTATACCCAGACATATAATAATTAAGAACCCAGAAATCCAACATAAAAACAATACTAAAAGCTGTTAGAGAAAAGACACAGCTCACCTATTAAGGAAAGCTTATTAGAATCATGGCAGACTTCTCAGCACAAACCCTCAAGTCAAGACGAGCTTGGAGCAAAGTGTTTCAAGCCCTGAAAGAAAACAACTGTCAACCAAGATTGATGGGCTCTGCAAAACTGGCTTTGAAAATTAATGGAGAAATAAGATACTTCCATGACAAAGAACAACTGAAGAAATTCATGTCCATAAAACCAACCCTAGAAAGAATACTGAAAGACATACTAGATAGAGATAAAAATGACTAAAATTTCTAGAACAATAGCAGAAAGAAACCACCAGACAGGGCAAGCAGTTAAACAAGTGGGAAAAGCAGGAAACCAACAACAGGAAAATAATATGACAAAGTTGAGCCAGTACATATCAATTATACCCATCAGTGAAATAGCCTCAATTCACCAATTAAATAAGTTGACAGAATAGATCAAGAAACAGGATCCAACAATATGCTGTATACAAGAAACACATCTAACTCAAAGGAAAACTCATAGACTAAAAGTCAAAGGTTGGAAAACAATATTCCGTGTACCAGGAACCCAGAAAAAAGCTATTCTATTTGCAGACAATGTGAACTTCGAACCAAAAATGATCAAAAGAGATAAAGAAGGTCACTACATACTTGTTAGTGGAAAAATTCAAGAGGAAGAGCTAACAATCGTAAATATATATGTGCCAAATATAGGAGCATCCAACTATATAAGACAAATACTAATAGACATGAAAAACCAAATATGCAGTAACACAATTGTAATAGGGAATCTTAATACCACACTGTCACAAAGAGATAGATCATCTAGACAAAAAGTCAGCAAAGCAATAACAGAACTGAATCAAACCTGTGAACAAATGGATTTAGTAGTTGTTTACAGAGTGTTCCACCCAACCACATCAGAATACCCATTCTTCTCAGCTGTGCGTGGGACATTCTCTAAAATAGACCATATATTAGCCCATAGAACATCCTTAAGTAAATGTAAAGGGACTGAAATTATCCCTTGCATATTATCTGACCATAGTGCACTGAAATTGCAAATTAATGCAAAAGAAACTGTAAAACCTACACAAACATATGGAAATTGAATAACAACCTCTTGAACAACCAATGGGTTACAGGTGAAATTAAAGAAGAGATTAAACAATAATTACAATTCAATGAAAATGCAGATACAACATACCAAAAGCTGTGGGACACAATGAAACAGTCCTAAGAAGGAAATATATACCAATGAATTGTCACATCAGGAAAACAGAACAAACACAAATAAACAACCTAATGCTACATCTCAAGCTTCTAGAAAAAGAAGAGCAAGTCAAGCCCAAAGCTTATAGAAGAGAGGAAATTATAAAGATCAGAGCAGAAATTAATGCATTTGAGACTAAGAAAACAATACAAAAAATTAATGAATCGAAGAGCTGGTTCTTTGAGAGAATAAACAAAATTGATAAGCCTCTAGCCAACTTTATCAAGAAAAAGAAAGAAAAAACTCAAATTCATGCAATAAGAAATGAAAAGGGTGAAATTACTACAGATCCCATGGAAATTCAGAAGATCATGAATACCTGCTTTGAAAACCTTTACACACGTAGGGTAGAAAACACAAGGAAATGGGCAGATTTCTAGAAACATATGAATTATCAAAGCTGAATCAAGAAGATATAACAATTTTGAATAACCGAATATCAGCTACTGAAATTGAAAACGTGATCAAAAACTTACCAACAAAGAAAAGTCTAGGTCCTGATGGATTCACAGCTGAATTCTACAAGAAATTTAGAGAAGATTTAATGCCAATATTACTCACACTCTTCAATGAAATTGAAAGGGAAGCAATCCTCCCTAACTCATTCCTGGAGGCAAGTATTACTCTGATACCAAAACCAGAGAAAGACCCAACCAAAAAGGAGAACTACATGCCAGTCTCCCTAATGAACACTGACACAAAAATTCTCAATAAAATACTGACAAAGAGAATGCAGCAAATCATCAAGATGATTATACATCATGACCAAGTGGGATTTACCCCAGGAATGCAGGGAAGGTTTGACATATGCAAATCAATAAATGTAATACACCACATCAACAGAGCCAAAGACAAAAATCACATGATCATCTCAATAGATGCAGAAAAAGCTTTTGATAAAAGTCCAACACTTGTTCATGATAAAAACCTTACAGAAACTTGGAATAGATGGTATCTACCTCAATCTGGTAAAAGCCATCTATGACAAACCAACAGCCAACATTATACTAAATGGACAAAAACTGAAAGCTTTCACTCTAAAATCAGGAACAAGACAAGGATGTCCACTATCACCACTCCTATTCAATATAGTTCTGGAAACATTAGCCAGAGCAATTAGAGAAGAGAAAGAAATAAAAGGAATAAGGATAGGAAAGGAAGAAGTTAAATTTTACTATTTGCAGATGACATGATACTCTACATAGAAGATCCCAAAAACTCTATTCAAAGACTACTAGAGTTAATAAGCAAATTCAGCAGTGTAGCTGGATACAAAGTCAACACTCAAAAATCAATAGCATTCCTGTACACAAACAACAAACTCACTGCAAGAGAAATTATGGAAATGACCTTTCACAATAGCATTCAAAACAATGAAATACTTAGCAATCAACCTAACAAAGGATGTAAAAGACCTATATGTTGAAAACTATGGTATTCTAAAATAGGAGATTGAAGAAGATGTCAGAAAACGGAAGGATTACCCTTGCTGTTGGTTAGGAAGAACCAACATTGTGAAAACTGTTATACAGATTTAATGCAATTCTGATCAAAGTCCCATTAACATACCTTACAGATCTAGAGAAGACATTCCTAAAATTCATTTGGAAACAGAAGAGACCTGGAATAGCAAAGGCAACCCTGGGCAACAAAGGCAAGGCAGCAGGCATCACAATTCCTGACTTGAAATTATACTACAAAGCTACAGTGATAAAATCAGCATGGTACTGGCAAAAAAACAGACCTGAGGATCAATGAAACAGATTAGAAGACGTAGACACAACTACAAAGACATTTAGCCACCTTATCTTTCACTGGAAGAAAGATAGTATCTTTAATAAATTGTGCTGGAAAAATTGACTTTCCACATGCCAAAGACCAAAACTAGACCCATGTTTATCACCATGTGCTAAACTAAAGTCAAGATGGATCAAAGATCTGACTATTAAAACAGAAACACTAAATCTACTGGAAGACAAGGTAGGTGGAAATCTTGAAGACATAGGGGTAGGCAAAGAGTTCATGAAGAAAGTGCAAACTGCATAGGAAGTATTTCAAAGAATCAACAACTAGGATCTCTTCTTATTAAAAAGTTTTTGTACGTCAAAGAAATCATCAACAGAGTGAAGAGAAAGCCCACAGAATGGGAAAGAATTTTAGCCAACTGTCCCTCAGACAAAGGACTAATATCTAGAACATATAAACAGCTGAAAAACATCAGGCCCCCAAATTCAAAGACCCAATCCAAAAATGGGCATCTGAGATGAACACACACTTCTCAGAGGAAGAAATACAAATGGCAAATAAATACGTGAAGACATGCTCAACATCACTGGTCATTTGAGAAATGCAAATTAAAACAACACTGAGATTCCATCTCACTCCAGAAAGAATGGCTGCCATCAAGAAATCAACTGATACCAAACATTGGTGGGGTTGTGGGGGAAATGGAACCCTTCTCCACTGCTGGTGGGAGTGTAGACTGGTGCAACCACTGTGGAAATCAGTATGGAGATTCCTCAAAAAACTGGGATTGGAAGTTCCATTTAATCCAGCTATTCCCCTTCTGGGTATTTTCCCAGAAAAACTGAAAATGTCTTGCCATAGCAATATGTGTGCACCCATGTTTATAGCAACACAATTTGTAATAGCTAAATTTTGGAAACAACCAAAATGCCCATCAATCACAGATTGGATAAAAAAGGTGGTATTTTTATACAATGGAATATTACTCAGCTATAAGAAGGATAACCTTGAGGTTTTTATAGGTAAATGGTGACAACTTGAGACCATACTCACAAGTGAAATAAACTCACATTTATAAATATCATAGTCTCCCTAGAATAAAAAATGATAAAAAATAAAAATCTGAAAGAGTAATAAGATCCTAAATATATAATATTGTAATAATGAAAGGGAAAGAGCTCAAAAGGACAGAATGACTAGGATAGGGGAAAGGAAAAAGAGAAGAAAGGAAAAGATTATATGTGTGTTGGTAAACACATATAAATGTATATACATGTATGTATGATGGATAGATAACTATGCTACTAATCTCTGTTAGTTCATCAACAAGAACAGTTTGCGCTCTCATTGTTTGATTGATCACTTTTGTGCCTAGATTTTATAACCTGAACAACAACTTGTAAGACAACAATATGCAATATGTTAACGAATGTTAATTCCCTACTTTTTTTGAAATTCTGTATCATTTCTATCCTTTTTTTCTGTTCCACTTTTTTACTGAGGTTTTTTTTTGCGGCACTGGGGATCAAACTCACAGCCTCACACCTGCCAGACAGGCGCTTAAGCCACTGAGCCAAACTCCCAGCCCTCTGTTCCACTGTTTTAAAAATAAAAAAAATTTTAAAAAAAGAAAATTCTGAGAGTCTTTGCGCATATGTGCATGCATGTGTTTTTGTGTGTGTATATAATTTTTTATGCTTTTTAATCAGTACATAATGATTACATTTGTCTTGGATAGCTGGTACATGCACAAAACACATCTTAATTCTTTCTTCCTTCCCATCCTCTTCCTTCGCTTAACCATCCCTCCATCTCTTGGTGTCTTCTCTCTTGAAAAAGATCTATTGTCCTACATCTTATTTTCTATCTTTTCTAAAAAAGGACAAACTTGATTCATTTATAAGAAAATGGATGTATCTCAAGACCGTAACGTTAAGTGAAATATATCAGAACATAAGGTTAAATATTGCATGGTTTCTCTTATATGAGAAATCCAAAATATAAATAAAAAGCAAAATAAAAGGTAGTGTGTACACATTTTGGTCAATCAACCGTGCTCCTCACAGCTCCATGAGCACACTGATTAGTCTCCAGTACGCACACCCATGTGAAAATCATCATGTGAGTCTTTTCCACTGAGATTTGAGTTTTGACTGAACTTTCAGCACAAAGCACGCTAGAGTAGGAGCCTACTAAAAGCTATGGAGCCCGCACACAGGACTTGCTTCTTCAAAGGCATTGCCCGTGAGCAAGGGAGTTGCTTTCAAGTCTGAGATAAATAGCTTCTGAGGACTGGGAGCTCACAGCACTCTAAATCTTCTCCTGTATCCCATTCCAAATTGAGGGCCCATTATTTTCATAATAGGCTAGCTTATACAAGGTACATGTGGTGATGCTATCAACTCAACAGGCATTGCTTTCTTATCTAGCCACAAAATGAAGATTTTCCTTGGTTTTCAGCTGAAATAGATAACTCTACATAACTGCAGTCAGTCAAGGGCCTTGGTTTCTGAGTTTTGAGCAAAACTGTTGGAGACATGAGTATATCAACCAATTTCTTCACATTTGCATCCATAGTCCTAGAATTCCTCATTCCCTTGTAGTTCCAAATGTGATATGTTCTTCTTACCAAAAGATTTCTTGGCCCCTTCTAAGGAGACAGCAACCAATCATGAAACCAAATCTGAGCATCAGTGGGACAGTCTTTATTCGGTGACCAAAGGATGGAAAAGTGGATGCTTAGCTCACAAGTGAACAGCGCAACTCACCTGGGGCTCAGGTTCATAGACATAGAGTAGCAGAAATGAGAGGAGGGAAAAGGTAAACAAGGGGAAGTGTTATGGTCCACATCTAGATGTCCCCACAAAGTCTCATGGGTTCCTAGGTGGGGCCTTTTGGAGATGGCTCCATCATAGGTGTGTGAATATGGATTCAGGGTGTGTGACACTGAGGTAGTCCACTGATTGTTTAAGCATAGTTCTGGGTGTGGATAATGGGAAGGTCAACTTTTGGTATGGGTGGCAACAATCATTAGGCTTGTAACCTGGATAGGATAAAAAGAAAAGTGGGGCTCAATGCAGCTGCTTCCTGCTGCCCTGCTATGGACTGTTCCTCCTCTGTGATGCCCCTCTGCCATGCCGCCTTGCCTTGGAACCAGCCAAGTAGGGGCCAAAACCTCTATAAACTGTAAGCCAAAATAACCTTTTTCCATTTAACTTGTGGATGTTGCGTATTTTGTATCAGCAACAAGAAAAATAAGTATGATGGAGGAATCCACATCTTTGCCTAAAATAGGTGGAAACTTCTTGGGTCTTGGGTACCATGTCTCTCTCTCTCTCTCTCTCTCTCTCTCTCTCTCTCTCTCTCTCTTTAATGGTTTGGTGTTTCTGGCCAAGACAGCTGTGAAGTGTGTTGCTTAGCATGGAGATTCTACTCAAATGAAAGTATGGGTGGTCTGGAGGTCACTCTGACAACCAGCTTACATGCAACCGGTTTTGACCAGTGTACCTGAAGAAGGATTTCTGGCCTTCAGACCTTTGTCCTCAAAGACAAAGAATGTCAGGGCAGGGTAGAGGTCAGCTTGGTGAGAGGCAGTGCGTTGTGTAGCATTCCAACAATTGCTGCATTGTCTTTTTCACATTCTCTTTCCCATGTTGTTAAGTTTCAAGGTTCTCAACTCCTTCCTTCCCACTGTGTGGGAACTGATGTAACCACATTGCTTAGGGATAAACCCTCTGATGACAGAGAACTAAAGAGAGAGGGGGAGATAAAATATTCCCTCTCCTCCTCGAGCTATAAAAGAGCAGATATTATTGTGTGTGATGACGCTGTACATATTAACATATTTTCAACTCAAAAGAGTCTTGTAAACCACTCAGACTTGAGATGGTCGCAGTGGCCTGAGAAGTCACATTTAATCTCCAAAAGAGCTTCCATTGTCTTTGTTGTTTTAATGATTTTCTGCCTATAAATAATATAGAGTTACACTGTCACTTTATAAAGGTTACAAACATTTGTAAAGTTTCTTTGATAAACTAATGACCTTTCCCTTTATCTCACATGCATGCAGG
>RJWM01018148.1:0-42127 GCA_004363535.1 Dasyprocta punctata | reverse complement strand
TCTTGAGTGTCCTGGCCTTGTGACTTGAGAGATTGGATGGAAAAACCTTTCCCATGAACACACAGTCTCAGATCTTCATAAAACCTGAAGCAGGAACAGTTGGCTCTGGTTGGGGAATGTGGGGGCAATGCTGGGAACTTGGCCCTGGGAACTTTACTCCTTCAAGGTCAGCACTACCAGGGCCCTGAGACCTTGATGACGAAGGATGGCTATTGCTACAATGGTGGAAAAGCCAGTCATGCAGATAGTTTTGTGGAAGACTCTAAACTCTGCAGGGACTTGGATTCTTTACTTGCATATGAGAAATGCTGATCCCACATGCGCTGACCTGGAGCTTTCCAAGAACATCTGAAGCATCATCCACAGGAAGCCCAGAGTGGGGAGCAGGTTGGACTTTCTGGGTCTTTCTGAGGAGAGAGGCAATGCAGCAAAGCTTGTGACTTGACTTAGAGGATGTGCTTCTTGAAGCATACACTTTGGTTCCCAGCATTGAACAACCTCTCCAAAACAAAGCAGGAAATAATAAAAAGGCTGATATGTTCTACCTGGTCTGTGAGTACCCACAGCAGACAGAGCACAGTGGGTCCCATTGAGAAGTCTTTAGCATCTTTATCATGTAGAGTTTTGTAAGGAGACTGTGCCTTCTCTCTTGAGCTGAACACTACTTTTTAAAAAGACAAAGAAATCAGGGAAAACGATTTGAAGAGTTTGAGCCTAGATCAGTTTCCGTTTAAACAAGGTGGGAAGAGAGGGCAAACAGTTGTTGGAGTCCCTGAGGCTGGGTCCTCGCCTCTGTTGCTCTGCCTGTGTCTCTATTGCTCTGCTACTTGAAAGGGACCTTAACTCATTTAGCGGTAACTGATGTGCAGTTCAGGAAGTACTTTACCAAAGTGAACTGGGAGCCAGCTGCCCTCTCACCCCATGCCCTCTGCTCAGGATCTGGGTGCCATGCTGTGTTCCTCAGTGTGAGGCTTGCCTGTGCAGTGCCACTGGGTGCAGTGTGGATAGCAAGCCACTCACACACTTGGCCCACTGAGGTCCTACACAGGGGCTCTCAGACAGGCTGCTGACCTCCTGGGCTGCAGCTCCATCCTCAGGCCAGGGGCTCAGCTCCTCTGAGCCTCTGTCTCTGTGTCCATTACTGGCCATGCTCTGTACCTGGGCCATGTCCTCAGCCCTTGATAGCTGTGATAGTTAACTGACAGTGTCAACTGAGTAAGAGACATCCAACTAAATTGGATCTGCTTAGTTCTGGGTGTGATTAATTGAAGCCAGAATTAATTGAAGGGATTAATTGAAGACAGAAGACCCGCCCTGGGTAGGCTTGTCACCTGGATGGAATAAAAGGGAAATGAAGAAGGAAGGCTCTCTTCTGTTTCTTCAGAGGAGCTCCAGTCTTCACCTTCACCTTGGACATCGTCTCCTGGCTTCCAGTGCAGAACCTCGGCTTTCCGGTGCAGGTCCTCCAGGCTTCCACCGCAGGCCCTTTGGCCTCCTGATGTGGACTCACACAGGACTCAACAGCGAGTGAGTTCTAGGCCTTTGATCTTCAAGGAGATCTCCTGCACACGGACAACCGTTTTGCACTTGTCTCTGTGGGCAGCCACTGTAAACCTACCTTGTGAATCTTTCAGCTTATATATCCTGCATTAAATTTGTTTCTCGAGTGAGCACTGAGTGATATATTTTGGTACTAGCAGCAGGGCATGTAGAGATACTCTTTCGAAGGTAAAAGGTAAAATGTTGCCTCTGGCACCTCATACAACAACAACAACAACAGAAAGGCACAATACCTACTAAGCCTATTTGGATTTTGGAGGCAACGCCTTCCTCATGTGGATGTTTTACTCCGGGTCATTTACTTAGTGACTTGGAAAGTTGCTGGAAGACTCTACAACTGGTCCAGGCTGTCATGCAGCCGCTCTGCCTCTGGGGCTGTATGATCCAGCAGATCCGATGGTGCTTGAGGTGTCAGTGGCAGGTAGGGAAGCTTTTTGGCATCTCTGGCAGATCCCCATAGCTGAATTATGATGGAGACCTTTAGGATTTTGGAGTAAGATTCTACCATCATCTACAGACAACTACTCTCCCATTGAAGAGCAGCTCTTGGCCTGCTACTTGGCCTTAGGAGAAGCTGAACACTTGACCATGGGACACCAGGTTACCGTGCAACCTGATATACCCATCACGAGCTGGGTATTATCTGATTCACCAAGTCATAAGGCTGGACATGCACACCAAAAGTCTATCATTAGATGGAAATGGCACATATGTGATTGAGCCAGAGTGGATCCAGAGGGTATAAGTAAGTTACAGGAAGAAGTTGCCCAGATGCCCATGGCTCCTATACCTGCCATATTGCCTTCTGCTTTCCAGCATGAGCCTGTGGCCTCGTGGGGTGCACCCTATGATCAGCTGTCAGAAGAAGAGAAGGATAGGGCCTGGTTTATAGATGGTTCTGCAGGCACTACCCACAAGTGGACAGTTGCAGAGTTTCAGTCCTTTTCCAGGACATTCCTGAAGGACAGTGGAGAAGGAAAATCCTCACAGTGGGCAGAACTTCAGGCAGTGCACCTGGTCATAGATTTTTTCTGGAGGAAAAAGTGGTCAGATGTGCAACTGGATACTGATTCATGGGCTATAGCCAGTGGTCAGGCTGGGTGGTCAGGAACTTGGAAGGAACATGACTACAAAAGAGACAACAAAGATATGTGGGGCAGAGATATGTAGATAGATCTCTCCATATATGCGAAGAATATAAAAAGTATTTGTTTCCCAGGTAAATGCTCACTAAAAAGTGATCTCAGTAGAAGAGGACTTCAGCAATCAAGTGGATAGGATGACCTGTTCTATACATAGAAGTCAACCTCTTTCTTTAGTTACCCCTGTCATTGCCCAATGGGCCCATGGACAGAGTGGTCATGGTGGCAGGGATGAAGGTTATACATGGGCTTAGCAACATGGACTCCCACTCACCAAGGCTGATCTGGCTACAGCCATTGCCGAATGCCTAATATGCCAGCAGCAGGCCAGTACTGAGTCCCCAATATGGCACCATTCCCTGTGACCTAGTGGCAGGTTGATCGTAACGGACTGTTTCCATCATGGAAAGGACAGTGCTTTGTCTTTACTGGCACAGACACTCATTCTGGGTATGGGTTTGCCTTCCCTACACATAATGCTTCTGCCAAAACTACCATTCATGCCTTATCCACTATCATGGAATTCCACATAGCACTGCCTCCAACCGAGAAACACATGTTATGGCCGAAGAAGTGAGGTAACGTGCTCGTGTTCATGGAATTCACTGGTCTTACTATGCTTCTCACCATTCAGAAGTGCCTGGATTGATAGACAGGTGAAAAGGTTTTTTGAAGACATTGTTGCAGCACCAGCTAGGTGGCAATAGCTTGAAGGGCTGGGATAAGGTTCTTTAAAAGGCAATATGTGCTTTAAATCAGCACCCACTATATGGTACTTACTGTGTTTCCCATAGCTGGGAATCAAGGGGTTGGAAGAGGGAATGGAACTACTCACCAGTTAGCCCTAGTGATCCACCAGCAAAATTTTGCCCTCTGTTCCTGTCACCTTATGCTCTGTTGGCTTAGAAGTCTTACTTCCAGAGGGGGAAAAGCTTGTAACAGAAGCACAACAGTGATACCATTGAACTGGAAATTATGCTGTAACCTTGGTCATTTTGGTCTCCTCATGCCTCTGAGTAAAGAAGCTTAGAAGGGAGTTATGGTGTTGTAAGGGGTGGTTGACCCAGACTATCAAGGGGAAAAGGAAGAATATACTTGGAGTACAGGGAATCTCTGAGGGCATCTCCTAGTATTACCATGCCCTGTTATTAGGTCAATGGGAAACTACAACAACCCAATCCAGGCAGGATGACAAATGGTCTAGAACCACCAGTGATGAGGTATGGGTCAGGTAAAGAACCGAGACTTGGTGAGATGCTCGCTGAATGCCAAGGGCATTCAGAATGGGTAGTAGAAGAAGGTAGCTTGCTGTGGTCATTTGCAGAAACCAGGATTGTAATTGTTCTCTCTTAACATTGATAAACTTTATACTGGTTCTTAAGTATTGTTAAACCTACATTATAATGTTCAAGTTATGAAATGTTAGGAAGCATCACCCAAAGAAAACTTGCTTTCTATTCTGGGGAGGGAATTAGTGCATTTCTGTTTGTGTGCATTATAGTTGGAACATGTTAGGCATAATTATGAACTTGTCTTAGTATCTGGAGACTATGGTTTAAAGAAATGTGTCTGGTTGTCACATTGACAAGTGGTGGATTGTGTTAACTGATTGTGTCAACTTCAGTAAGAAACACTCAACTAAATTAGATCTGCATAGTTCTGGGTGTAGCTGAAGGGAGTCATTGAAGACAGAAGACCCACCCTGGGTAGGCTTGTCACCTGGATGGAATAAAAGGGAAATGAAGAAGGAAGGCTCTCTTCTGTTTCTTCAGAGGAGCTCCAGTCTTCACCTCCACCTTGGACATCGTCTCCTGGGTTCCAGCACAGATCTCCCAGCTTCCCTTCAAGACCCTTTGGCCTCCTGATATGGACTCACATGGGACCCAACAGTGAGCTCCAGGCCTTTAACCTTCAATGGGATTCTTTAGATCTCCAGGGCACAGACAGTCCTTTGGTACTTTTCCACACCTGATTCTGTGGGCAGCCGTTGCAATCCTGTGTTGTAAATTTTTATATTTATGTATCTTGCATTAAATCAGTTTCTCTAGTGAGCACTGACTGATACCACAACCTTGTGTTATTTAACACAAGCAGCTCTACAGGAAAGTACTGAATTTCTCACCATTGGAGGTTGGGAAAACTGAGGCACTAAGCTTAAGTAATGCTGGAGCCCGCGGAGGGTAAGTCCTGGAGCTGGAATCTGAACTTAGAGAGTTGTGTTCCAGAGCCTTCTCTCCTAACTGCTGGTATCTAGAACCTGGCACATAGTAGGTCTTAGTGGTTCCTAATGGGAATGAAAGAGCAGACAGGTTCTGCCATGCACTCACTGGAAGCTGAGTGGACAGAAAGAAACTTGTTGGGCGTCTTTATTCTGCTGCAACTTGGGACATGGTCTGAGCATAGGAACCTTGAGCCAGTACCCTTCTGCCTGCCCCTGGGGACTCCATGCTTCCAGCACCACTGCCAAGGACTAGATGAGGTCATGGCATTGCACACACTTGGACTCTCAGCTCTTTAGAGCTGGAGACAGGATGTTTGAGGGTAGTGGCAATAGTAGGAGCCCGGGATGCAGGTGCAGAGGAGACCCACAGGGCTCCAGGGGAGGAGAGACTGAACCCTTGTCATGAGCTGGGATCACTCCCCTCTACTTCTGCCTGGCTCTATGTCCTTGACCTGTGAGAGTTCTCAAGAAGGGGGACAGCGAGGGGCAGAGGATGACTTGAGGAAGGAAAGCGACATGCAACGAGGCTCGCAGGTCCTGAGAGAGCACCCTCCTCTCTGCCAACCTCACGGGCCTCAGGGAGAGGAGACTCTGAGCTCAGCAGTACCCTTGCTGGGAAATGAGGGCCTTAGTTCCTCATTTAAGGCACACCCTCATTCCCAAGGCAGTTAAAAGCCCCAAGTTGCCCAACTTGGTCAGAGAAAGCCCATGCCATGCGATCTCACCCAGCCCCCTAGCCCCATGCGTGTGAGTAGCCGGGGCCTCATCTGTTTGTCCTCTGAGACCACACTCTCAGGTCCTGGGGCCTACATATCGAGGAGGAAGGTGCAAATTTGACAGCCCAGGAACATCTGTTCCCTATTTGTCATTGCTGAGCTTTGATGTCTTTGGTGACTAAGTTTGAAGGACAGTTTTGACTGTCGTAACAAAAAGCAAAAGGAAGCAAACAGTGACAGGTCCCCTTTTTTTTAGGACTTTTTTTTTTCCTGTTGCTGGTGGTGTTGGTGGTGGTGGTGGGAAGCCATTTCAGCAAACAGGAGCTGCTAATACCAAATGCGCTTCAACTGACCCATCGAAGGGTCTCCAATGCACCATCCACCGTGCTGAGGAACACTTGAAGTCGATTCATTTGAGCTGGGGATGGAATCAAAGGAGCAGCAGCACACATTTCATTTCCACCAGGTCTTGTTTATGTATCTTTTGAAAGATACCTGCAATGCAAGACCCATGACCCAGTTCATGTCCCCCATGCTCTGATTAAAATCACCACTGCCTTGGCAACAGCCGTTGCCCAAGCACAGCATCCCTTGGTACTTTACTTGCTAGGCCTTTAGCAGCTCCCATTCTGATCAGGATGGTCCCAGTATGTGCTGGTCCATGTAATCAAAAGGCCTCTGACTCACAGCCTCCAGCTCTTTGCTCTTTATCCAAGCAGCTCTGGGCTTTGCAGGCATGCGCTCCAACTACATGGCTCCCTGCCATGTTTGGGGACCATTGGGTCAGCACCAATTCTAAGCAGCTATAGGAAGCCCCATAGGCTGAGGGCAGATGACTGATCCTGCTTGGAGCAAGAAGGAAGGAAGGAAGGAAGGAAGGCTGCTGGTCCCAGTGGACCCTAGCCATTTTCAACTTGAGGATGCTGGGGAGCTGTTCTGAGTTGGGAGATTTGGACACAATTTCCCAGCAAGGCAGAAGTTTGAGCTGATATGACTCCCTGTGGCCTAACAGGACCCCTTGGTTCCTCTCTAGCTTCCTGCTTTCTCTCCAGCAAACCCAGCTCATTTCCCATGCTGTCGGCAACATTGAACAGGGCTCACAGCAACACAAATGCTCTCTCCTACGGCTCAGGTCCAGATGCCTGAAATCAATGTGATCAGAGAAAAATCAAGGTGTCTGTTGGACTCCAGGGAGAACTGATTTCTTTGTCTGTTCTGGTTTCTCAAGGCTGCTTACAGTTCTTGGCTTGTGACCTCTTCCTCTATTTTAAAGCATGTCACTCCGGTATCTGCTTCCCTTGTCACATGGCCTTTTCTCCCTTGACCTTCTTTCCTCCTTCCCTTCTGAGGACCCAGTGACTACAAGACCACATTTAGTGCATGTCCAGATACTGCAGGCTGCTCTGCCTAGCTCAAGATCTTTCACTTAATCATATCTGCAAAGTCCCTCTTGACACATAGAGTAACGTCCTTGGGAGTCGGGAATTGGTAGATGTCCTGAGGGACTGTTACTTGGCTTCCCACAGGAAGTTACAGTGAAGACTCCTGGCCACTCTCCTACAACCCTGAATGTTCTTTGGCGAAGTCTAGTAACAAAAGGGTAATCAGACCTTGCCAGGAGGTCACAGTGTCTTCAGGGCCACTCACATTGGCTGCTGTTCCTATGGTGCCTGAGGAAGTACTAGTCCCAAAAGCCAGCCAACATGGAGTGGTAGGGTTCATTTTCTCCCCTCCTGGCACAGCTAAGGTGAACATGCCACCAAGCTCTGTCCCTGGGATATTGTTCTTGGAGATGGAGGAGCTTCCTTGTTCAGCCTGGCAGTGATGCTCACCTCATTGTTCTTGCTTCCTGCCCGTTTTTTCCATCCTTATTCTCTTGACTTCTGGGCATGCCAGCTCCCTTCCCTGAAGATTCAGTCTCCCCAGAGTTTTTGAGAACTGCTGGTATCATGGCACACAGACACTTGTATGGAACTGACTGACTCCATACCATTGCTCACTCTCTCGACCTCAGCTATCTGGCTGCTCTGTGGTAGTTACAGAGGACTTGACGATGCACTGTACTAGCTTTTTTTTTTTTTTTGTACTGAGAATTGAACTCACGACCTCACACTTGCCAGGCAGGCAATTGTACTGCTGAGCTATATCCCCAGCTCAAGGATGCATTGTATTGCTACCATACAAATGGGCTGCGGTCTTGGTAACCTGCTCCTTACATCAAAGCCCTGGATTCTATCACTGCTTGAGATGTATTAAAGAATAGAAAGCAATGAAGGATGGAGTTGATTTTATTGTTTTCTGTGCCGTTTATCAATCATACAATAAAAGGACTTTGCCCTCCAAAAGATGGCAGTGTTATGGTCAGAGTCCTGTAATTGCTCAGGAAACTCCCATTTTCACAGCGTTTTGAAGAATACATAAGTCACAAAAATGGGCATAAGGTTTGGTAGTAGCAGCAGACCATAATCATAGTGACTCTGATAGAATTTTGGGCTCAAGAAGATGCATATTGAGTGCATACCAAATGAATGCTGCCAACCGGAGCATCCTTCTTGCAGGAGAACTGATATGGCCACATAAAGCAACCATTGGCCTTCAGAGATTGACCTCCGCATTTAGCTGAAAACGAGTCTCTATTTCTTTCTATTACTATGATTTACCCCATGGGGATTCACATGGACCAGAAACCAAAATGCAAATCCCCACACTTGGCTTTTGCTGGAGGGTGAGAGAGCTCAGAGTACTGAAGCGAATGATGGTGGCATATAATGTTTGAGCATTTTGTTTTGTTTTTTGCTTTTGGGTGTTGGAATGGAATCCAAGTTCAAACATTTTGGGGTTTTGTTGCTCTGGTGTGGACAAAAATAATAACAAATAAAAGCCATTCTTTATCATCAGAGTGAGTACCTAGGTACACTTACAGATAGCACAAGTGTTCAAAAAAAAAAAACTTTCTGAACCCTGGGTTCCTGTGGGAAGCAATCTGGTGCCACTGGACAGAGCCACCAAGACAAGCCAAGGCAGAGATAGTGTCATTAAAATGTGGGGCAGGTGGGTGACTGGCAATGGAGATGCTGTTGACATCAAGATCTCACAATTCCGGAACTGCTGAGAGTAGGTGGGTACAAATCACTGTAACAAAGGTCTTTCCAACAGAAGCTCCAGGAGAGGAGGCCCGGCCTTGGGCAGCACCAGGGCCTCCACCTGCAACTCTGGACCCACTGGCAGGGAGCCAGTCATCCCAGCTTATACAGGACTGAGAAAAACCCTGAGATGTGCAGCTTTCTCTGCTGAAACAAAGACAGCCCTGAGAAAACTGTGATTATCCACCTGCCTCTGGAGTTCTCTGGCTCTGAAATGATTTTACCCTCTTTCATCCTGAACAGGGGGTCCCTGTGATACCCCCTCATGCAGTGGTTATTGTTGAAGGAGGAGGAGAGGTTATGGAGGGGAGGATCACCTCATGGAGCAGAGGCAAGGGTTTTCCCAAAGTATGAGACTGTGGAATGGAAAGTGAGCACATGAAACCCTTAGGACTTCATCAGAATAATAAGATTTTTATTTTAACAGAAGATGTTTGTATATGACAAGATGCAAACATACTGTTTCTCAGAGCTGGCACTCAGTCAGTGTGGAAAGCACTCTTTCTCTAGAGGAAAAATTACACTGAAGTTATTTGAATTACAAAAAGAGAGCAGTTTCCTCAACTCAGAAGGTGGGCTGAAGGCTACCCTGGCATTTTAAAAATTACCAGAGACACATCTTGGTGCCATGGAACCCCAAACATTTAGAGGTGGGGACCTCAAAGTCTCAGGTGTCTCCCGATTTCTTCTCATGAGCTACTTCTCTCATGGTCCTTCTCTGATATTCAGATCCCCTAGAAATACATGAGCAGCTCAACAGCATGCAAGAATGGCAAAGAATACAACTTTCATTTAGTATATTATAGATGAATCCATCCTGCTTTCAAGGCCCTTTCTTGTTAGTGTCTCCATCTCCATTTTTTAATGCTTAGAGTCATAAATTCTAAGTTTCTGATGCCACCTGAAAATTACTTTCTCCGCTTCCTCCCCAAATGCAACACAGGTGCCAAGAGAAGTGGACGTAAGTGCCACATGGCACTGGGTGGTGTCAGCCTGAACTTGCCATGCCCCCTGGTTCAATGTCTATGGCTAAGGCTACTCCTGGCCTGATCAAATCACAGGCACAGTACTAAGGTCTGTAGGGACTTTTGTGTATCTCCAGATTGGCTACAAGTAATTCATTGTATGGCTATGCCAAAATCTGTTTAGATAGTCACCTGTAGATAGCTATTGGACTATTTCTAATTTTGGGACATCATGAATAAAACTGTTAAGAACATGTTCAAGTCATTTTGTGGACAAGTGTTTTTCTTTCTTTGGGGGAAAATATCTAGGTCAAATATTGCTAGGTTATGCTATGAGTATGCATTTAACTTATAAGTAACTGATAGTTTTCTGAAATGACTGCATGCTGCTACCAACAAAATATGAAGTACTCACTTTCTTCTTGTTGTCACCAACATTTCGTGTGATCTGTCTATAATTCTGGCCATTCTAGTGCATGGAAGATAGTATCCCATTGTGATTTTAATTTGCAAGTCCCTAATTACTCACTGTGGTGCATACTTTTGTACATACTTATTGGCCATTTGTAAAATGTCTGTTCTAGTCCTGTGCCTATCTCTATATTGGCCTATTTATTGATATTTTAGGGATTTACACAAAAATTTTGCATAGTCTGAATACAAGTCCTTTACCAGACAAATACATTGTGAAAATTTCACCCCATCTATAGCTTGTCTCTTTTTAATTTTCATTTTCTAAGAGAAGAATTTAATGAGAATCAATTTATTGTTTAAAAAATGCTAGTGATTAGTGTTTGTCACATCCTAAGAATTCTGTGCCTAAATTACCCCAAGCTGCAAAGATCTTCTGTGTTTCCTTCCACTTGTTTTATATGGTTTTGGGCTTTGACTTTTAAGCCTAACTTCATGTTACTCGATTTTTATTTGATGATTTTATGCCTTTCTGTTGTTGGTTTCTAGTGTCCATGTGGCCAGAGAAGACACTTTGCATTATATAACAGAAAACAGGCAAAAGATAGGAACTGTCTTTTGAATAGATTAGAGAAGAACAAGCAGAGTAATTTTATATTTGCTATCACATCTACCATTTTTGGTATCTTCTTTTTAAGCTGAAGGCTCAAGGTTCCATCTGGTATCCTTTTTCTTCAACCTGAGTAATATCCATTCATATTTCATGTTGATAAATTCGCTCATCTTTGTTTAGCTGAAAGTGTCTCCATTACCATTATTTTTTGAAAAATATAGTTTCTCAAATATAAAATTTCAACATTTATCATTCCATTATCCCTGACCTCTTTGCTTCTGATTAAGACAGGTTGACTTATCATTTTTCCCCTGTATGTGATGTGTCACCTTTTTCCTCTGGCTGCTTAAGGCATTTTTTTCTTTATTTCCAACAATTTGCCTATGACATGCTCCTGGAAGTGTGTGTGTGTGTATTTACCTTCCTTGGAATTATTGAGATCCTTACATTTACAGATTAATGTTTCTTATCAAATATAAGACATTTAAAACTATATTCTTTCAACTTTTTGTCCATTCTCTCTTCCTTTTCTGAAATTCCAATTACATATACATTAAACTGTTTGATATTGTAACCAAGTGTCACTAATGTTCTTTACCCCTCTGTATTCTTAAGATTAGATAACTTTTTTTACCCCTCTGTATTCTTAAGATTAGATAACTTATATTGACCTGTTCTCCAGTTCCTGATCTTTTATTCTGTTTCAACCTGTTAGAGCTATCCATTAAATTTTTTTATTTCTCTTTCAGTTCTAGAACTTTGGTTCTTATAAAAATTATCTTACTGATCTCCTGTAATTTTTGTCTATTTACTCATTGCAGCAATGTTTTTCTTTATGTTCTTCAGCATAATTGTACTTAGAATTGTCACTTCAAAGGTCTTGTCTACTAATTTGAACATAGGGTATACTTTGGCTTTGTGTCTATTGAACACTGTTTTCCCTTGATTGTGAATCACACTTTTTTCATTTTCTTGCATGTCTATAACTTTTTATTGCATACCATTTTTCATGAATTTATGGTTAGATCTGGGGGGGTCTCCTCAAAGCCTCGTGTGTTGAAATAGTGATTGGGTCATAGGGAAACGATAGCTGACTTGCCGTTAAGAGGTGGGGTCTGGTTGGTAGAGTTGGGTATGACCTGGAAGGGTTTATCTCCCTCCCTGACTCTTCCCTTCTCTTTGCTTCTCGGCTAACACGACGCGAGAAGTTTTCCTCTGCCCGTGACTTCCACTGTGCCATTTTTGCCTTGGAGCCAACTGACCAGGGCGTGAGCCAAAATAAACCTCTCCTCCTTTGATTTGTGACTGTTGGTATTTTGTCCCAGCAGTGAGAAAGTGACTAAGATGATGGATGATAGTTTTAGAGATTCTAGATTATATGCTTTGACAACCTCAGACAGTTAATTATAAAATATCACTTTGAAGTCATAGAAGCTTGGTTTTCTATGCTCTAGGGAGTTTTATTTAACATTTTTCCTAACCTGGGGGGGAATCTTTAATCCTGAATATGTAGTCTTCACTCCTACATGTGTCACTCCCTTGAATTTCAATGTTATGTCCAAGGTGTCTACAAAGTTCTCTCAGAAAAATTGGCAGGATTCAAACTCTAAGTTCTGTCTCTCAATCAATGGACAGGAGTTGAAAGCTACACAGTTTATAAAAGTTTTAGCTCTTTCCAAGATTTCCCCCTCCATTTTCAGCCACTCTGGTCTCTCTGACCTCTGTCCTCTGACACTTTCAGCAATAAGCCAGAACTGTCTACCTGGCAGACAGGGAAGAGCCTTCAGAGGAAAAAAGCATAGTCACGGCTCTTACCCAGTGCAGTTCCTTCTTTCAAAGGTCAAATTCCAGTTTCTGTCTGCTTCTGGTTGCTCCCAGAACTTTCAGTTAATTTTATTTTTGCATTTTGTTCCAAGTTGATAAATCTTATATGCAGGAGGTTTTGACCAGTAGGAGCCACTCCACCAACATCAGAATTAGAAATTCTATACCTATTTTAAGGCTTTCCTTTAGATATATTGCAAAAATTGGCCTACATACATATCATACCAAATTACGTTCTTACTGAGTAGATGAGAGCTCTTCATATCCTTGGCCTTTGGCAGCCAGAATTTCTCAGGTTTAATATCATCAGATGCCAGAAACTTAGAGAACAACCCTGGACATAGTACTTCCTAGCTCAAGGGCCCTAGATCCCAAAAGAACTTGTGGAAGTAGTATAGGGCTTGGGGACAATTTCTATACATTGTCTGCACTATGGCCAAATATAAAATATGCAGCTCCCCATAACCCAAAGCTTAAATGCTATTGCTTTTGATGGGAATTTTACAATATTTTTCACAGAGACATTGGCTTTTTCTTGCTCATCAGGTGCACCGTTTAATAGTCCATGCAGTTTTGGTCAACACAAACAGGCAAAGTTGCATTATCAGTAATCAGTGAAGCGTGGCTGTTGGGACAGAGAAAAGTTGGTCAGGGGCATTCTTGGTGGTCCTGGGCATTTCAAGCAATGATGGGTGTTTCTGGTGAATTTGGACTTTATCCCTGGTTCCGTCTTTGACATAAGAACTGCTGTTGCTTTAGCTTCCTCATTTACTGAGGCTCAGAGAGATGAAAGGGCTGCCTGGGGTCACACGGACAAAGCCCCAGAAAGATCAAAAACCAGGATCAGGTCCTGTCCTGAGCACAGCTGCCCACAGTAATTGTGAAGGAGTCATGCTGAAATTTACCGTGTCCCAGTTGGGAAAGCAGGGATGGGTAAACTGAGGAAGAGGCATTCGTGAGAGACATCTGGGGAGGTTAACGGTTGGATGAATAGTCGTGGTCCTGTAAGCCCTTCTCACTAACTCACCCAGGAAGAGTGAACCACTTGGAAAGGGCTTGGATGGAGCCAGATCCATTACATCTGACCAGATTTCCCTGTCTGTGTCTACGGCATCCATGTGTGCAGATTCCTTCAACTCCTACTGGATTTCTGAAGGCAAGCACCTCCCTCACTTCTGGGATCACCTGGAAGAGGTCACACACACCCAGCCTTCCTGCCACTTCTTCTGCAGTGTTCGTGAAAATGCTACACATTCCTTAGTGTAAGTTTGCTGCAGCAAAACTGAGGTTTATTTCACCATTTTTTTTTTCTAGAAAAATCGAGATCCTATTTGGGACAGCAATTATGAAATCATGGAGAATTCAGTCAAAGACTGAGTGCGTCAAAGGATGTATGCCCACCTTTAATTACCTCCACCTGTGCAGGCTTGGTGCATTTTGATGCTTGTGTATGGGACTGCGTGTGTGTGTGTGTGTGTGTGTGTGTGTGTGTACATACATTGGTGCGTGTGTGGGGTTGTATGTGTGAATTTATATGTGAAGAGCTTGAGGGTGTGTATTCGTCCATGCATGTGAGATTGAGTGTGTGAGGTTACCTGTGTGAATGCGTGTGGTTGAATGGGGTGAGTGTGTGTGAGATTGTGCGTCTTGAGGTTGTACATGCAAATGTGGGAGGCTGCACATGTGTGTGAGGTTGAGTGGGGCAAGCGTGTGAGGCTGCATGTGTGAATGTGTGAGGCTGCGCATGTGTGAGGTTGTAGGGAGGGCTTGTACGAGAGTGGGTGTGTGAGCCAGCTGTGCGCGTCCTCTACCTCCTCTAGGCCGATTCATTGCTAATTGTGCTCTCAGACAACTGACCAGCTGGCAGGACCGATGGAGGCAGGACCCTCCTGGCCGCTCTCTGAAGCCTATCACCAGGAGCCCAGATCTCGGTTCCCATTTGCACAGACCCATGCTAGAGGCCCTGGGCGGGGATGGTACTGGATCCTGTGAAGGAACTGCAGGCCAGAAGGTACAGGGCATCTGCTCCTGGAGTGGAGGGAGGCTCCAGGCTCCAGTGAGGCCCAGGGCTCTGCCCTCAGCCTCCGGAGCAAGCCTTGCTGCTTGATTTGTATCCATCTAGGCCAACCTTGGGGCAGGGGGAGGACCCCAGGGCCCCACATCCTGGAGCTGCAGCTATAATTATGGGAATAGAGCATGGAGCTGCGACCAGTGGAGACAATCGTAGAGACTGATTGCTACAGGGGCAGCAGGAAAGGCTTCCCAGGGGACAGAGTGGCACACGGCAGGGGACAGGATTGGGTTCTAGCCACCTTTGATGAGAGGCCTAGGGCACAGACGGCGGAACCCTTGGGAGGCTGCTGTCTGCACCACAGACAGAACTGTGAGCTCCCAATCCTTCTCTTCTCCAGGGGCCTGCTCTACTGGTGGGGTGGGGGTGGGGAGTGCACAAGGCAAGGCGTCCCAAGTCCCCTGCCGGTGAGCAATGCTACATTCAAGTGCAGGCGGGGCTGAGGAAGCCCAGAGCTGCTTCTTGAAGATCAGATGGGGCTGCTCCTCACTCGGGTCTCGCAGCTTTGGCAGAGAAGGAAGCTCCCAGCAGGGGGCTTTGGGGCCCAGACTTCATCTGATCCTCCCTCTCCCCCTTCACCGTCCTCTTGTTTGACCTGAGCGAGCCTTTGTTTTTGTCTCCGCTTTGTCCTTGTCACCATGTGTACAGTTGGCGGAATTCTATGTGTGGTGAGAACAGGGCCGTGGGACCCCTTAGTCTTCAGCTGTGTCCATGTGGATCTGTGGGTGTGGACTATTTTCTCTTGAGCTCTTCAATTAAAAGATGTGAGAATTTAAAGGCATTGGACACACAGAAATGTATGGGGACTCTGAAGCCACCTTATCTGATTTAGTCCCAATTCCAGCACTTCCAAGCCGTGTAACCTTAGCTAAGTTAAGTTACTTAAACGCTCTGGGCCTCAGTTTCCTCTTCTGTTAAATAAAAGTGAGTACCTATCTCAGTGTTATTATCAGGATTATATCAGGTGTCACATACAAAATTCTCAAGCAGCTCCTGGCAGGTAGAAATCACTGTAAGTGCGATCCGTTGTTGCTTTTGTATCTATTATTTTTGCTTTCTTTCTTTCTGTCCATTGCACAATTGAATTTCTAAGCAAGATCCCAATCTATTTACCTGGAGGATGCAGAGAAAGCGGGGAATCTGCCGCCCATCCAGCCCTGGCCTGCACACATCCTGCCTCCTGGCTTTTCATCCTAGAGCCCAAGATGTGCAATGCTTATCCCTGTGCCAAGGTAGGGGTGTGGCTTACAGGGCAGGTGTGATTACCAGGCTGCACTTTGGGAGCACTTTGGGGCCTGGTGTTGTCTTCCAACTTACAAGGCATCTATATAATTATTTTTTCATCTTTGCTAACAGTGGCATTTTTTGTTATAAGTACTTTTTTTTTTTTTTCGGCACCAGGGGTCAAACTCACAACCGTGCGCCTGCCAGACAGGCACTTAAGCCACTGAACCAAACTCCCAGCCCTAGTTTTTTGAGGTAGGGTCGCACTATGTAGCTCAGGCTGGCCTTGTGCTTGCGTTGTAGCCCAAGTGGGCCTCGAACTCACAATGCTCCTCCTACCTCAGCCTCCTGAGTGCTGGGATTAAAGGCGTGTGCCACCACATCGGCTGTTGTAAGTACTTTTTGAAAATGAACATATTCACATTGTAAAGAAGTTTAAGCATAACCCCAACACCTTTCCCTCCATGGAGGGCCATGCTCACTGCCCACCAAGCCTCAAAGTGTGGCATTTAACCCAAACAGGCTTAGTTCCAGAGCCCATACTGGAAAGTCTGGAACACTGCACAAAGGCCAGGTCAGCAGTTCATCGAGTGAAGCATGCTTTAATAATACTGAAGCATGTGTAAGGGACAGTGGTGAGCTCACGCCATGGTGCAAGCGGGGGACAAACAAGCCAGGGCCTAGCCAGCCCCATGGACCTCACATCCAGCGGGGCGGGGGGACACAGTAGCTTAAAGAAAGGGAGCTGGGGCCTGAGTCTTGCCTGTGTCACCCCCAGAGGAGCTTCCCTGACCCCAATGGCGAGTGCCCAAGAAGCCTGTGGGTTGTGACCCTGTGGCACAGGCTGCGCTCGAGGATAGGACAGAAGGCCACCTGGCCCGCCTCCTGGACTCTGCCCGACTCCCGGTAGATGATCCCCTATCCCCAAACCAGGGATCTAAACCCTAAAATGACGTAAATCTTCCCTCTAAGGAATCGATGTAGCTATTTTCATTTTGAGTGAAACATGTCACTCAAGAGCACTTATTATTTCTTTCTAAATGGTCGCTAATGCAACAGGAAGTGGCTCAGCCCCAGCCAAGGCAACATTCCCTTCCTGTTTGTCATCTTCAGTGTGTTGATGACCGTGGCGGTGGTGATCATGCTGATGATGACACAACAAAAACAGCAACACAGTAGTAGAGACAAGCACTGCTTCCTCAAAATGGTGAGGTTACTTTTGCTGATAACTGGGATTTAATTATCTCTCAAGAAGTGGTTCTTGGGGGGCCTGTGAATTCTAACCCCCCCAAATGACACATAAAACAGTGACAAGGATGCTGTTCTCTAGTGTCCCTAATGCCACAAATGTGGGTTCTAGAGTCAGAAACCACCACCAACTATGCTGAACTTGAAAATAAGGGCGGAAATATTCAAGTGTCCATGGGCTTTGCCGACAGACTGTTCGTACCAGGACAGACAATGTCTTAGTCACTTTCCGCATTGTTGAGACACAATGCCCAATACTTGAAGCTTAGGAGAAAGGGGAGGAGAGGTTTATTTCAGCTCATGCTTCAGTCCATAGTCAGCTGGCTCCAAGGCAAGATGGCACGGCAGAGGGGCGTGGCAGAGGTGAGCCGCTCAAGGCATGGTGGACAGGAAACAGAATGCAAGGAGGAGCCAGGGACAGAGACAGACCACCCCTGACCAGCCTCTTCTGACCAGAGCCCCCATCTCCAGATGGCACATTTAGCTCTAAACTCATCAGTAGACTAGTTCAGAGATTACTGTAGTGCCACATGATCAACCACCTTCCCAAAGCCCTGCCTATGAGCGCATGAGGATTTGGTGGGGCACATTTAGCTATAAACTATACTCAGAAGTCAAGTTTTATTCTGTTTACTTGTGAAAGCTGATAGCCTTAGCTCTATGTCTTCCCTCCAAACTCCTGTTTTAAAAATCTCATTTTTTCCCTGGAGTTACCCAGGATTCTGCTGGGCAGAATTGCTCTCTACCCACCCAACATTTCCCCCAGGGAAACAGATGCAATCTTGGTCTCCTTTGGGTGGTGGTTCCTTCTTCACTGTGCCCTGATTTCCAATAGCCAAGCCCTTTCTCTTATTTTCATCTTTACAATCTGTATTTTTCCAAAGATTGGGGAGTAAAACTGTCAGCACAATAGATTAGCATAGTTCGGTGGAAGAGATGTCAATGGTCAGTTTTAATGTCCTTTTTGGTTTTCTGTATTTCCAAAATTTCTAGAGTGAATGTCCATTGTGTTTATAATCAGAAGAGTCCAATAAAAACCAAGTTGGACCTGGCAGCTGGATATTTCTGTTGGACGTTGGCTACAAGCCTGGCTTGCCAAGCTCTGTGTCCCATCACTGTGAAGATTAATTTTGCCCTCTCTGGGCCCAAAGTGGGCAGGACTCTCCTGCATGGTGACTTGATATCCCACTGGCTTCTTTTTTTTTTTTTTTTTTTTTTTTTTGCGGCACCGGGGATTGAACTCACAACCTCGCGCCTGCCAGGGCAGGCGCTTAAGGCACTGAGCCAAACTCCCAGACCTGGTTTTTTTGAGGCAGGGTCGCACTGTGTAGCTCAGGCCGGCCTTGCACTCGCGTTGTAGCCCAAGCCGGCCTTGAACTCACAACGCTCCGCCTACCTCAGCCTCCCGAGTGCTGGGATTAAAGGCGTGCGCCACCACACCCGGCTCCCACTGGCTTCTGATCCTTGGAACTCTGGCATTTCTTGTAGTCCTAATCTCCAGCTGGTGTCCATACACACAGTCTCACACTGTCCAGGACTGCCACTACGTCCCATGGGGGCCTTGCGTACTTGTCCCATCTTCAGAGACCAGTGCCCCAGTCTGGATGGCTCGTCTCACCCATGGCAGCCAGAGTTGCCTCCACCAAGCACATTTTCTGTGTGGTGTGTTTTTCTTTGTCTGGTAGCTCATAAAATTTCCCCATCTGCCCTGGGCCTCTTGGTCTTTAATCTCAGCCTCTGTTGGAACTGTCCCTATTTCTTTTTAATGACGCCTCCTTTTTTTTTTTAATGGAAGTTTCCTATTGAATTTTTATGACAATGTAGAGATGTGGATAGACGCCAACAAAAACGAAACCTTTATGGAATAGTCATTTCTCTCCAGGAGCCTCCTCTGTGGCTGTGTGCATATACAGACGCAGTGGGAGTGGGGCCGGCAGCCCTGGCCTTGGCTGGAGCTCAGCGGGCTGAGTGGCGGGGAGCTGGCCGGTTATTATTACAGAGTCAGGACTGCTGGAGAAGTGGGGTACAGCTCAGCCAGGAGGGTGAGGGGAGATACCCAAGACAAGAAGCAAATCCTTCCTAGCTACAATCCCTCTGCCATGGTGTCAGCGGGAGGAGCATCAATTCCTTGTCTCCAGCAACCTGGCTGTGCGGTCTCATACACGGGGAAAACATGGTCACGACCTTACATTCCGCACCCCCTGTCTGGGCCCACAAGTGGTCTGAGACCCCTCTACCCTGGGGCCTATTCCCTGCCTGACAGCTCCCCGGGTGCCTGGTCCCCAGCACGCCCAGCTCATGCCAGCTGCATGAAATGTGGTCCGGGCTGACTCTGGGTCCACAAGTGTCTCCAAGGACATTGGTGTGGGGTGGGATTTGTTCATTTACAGATGAGGCTTGGGGACCTCACACCCTGAGTGCAGGCCCGGAGCTGCACACCAGGGATTTCTCAGTGTCTTCTTCCGTGTTCCGTTGCTCATAACACAGGGCCACAGATCGAGTGAGATGCAAAGAAAAGACATTTGTGTTGGCTCATGGCTCTGGATCAGGGCCGAGGGCCCACATCTGGTGATGGCTTCTTACTTGCGGTGCACCAAGGTGGTACCCATGAGAGGGACAGGGAGGTGTGTGTGTTTGTGTGCGTACATGTGTATGTGTGTACGTGTGTGTGTGTGTGTGTGTGTTCTGTTCCTTCTTCCTATAAAGCCACTAGGACTCAATCATAGGTTTCCGCTCCCCGATGACCCAACTAATCACCTCTCAGACACCCACCCTGTAAACCCCGCAGTCACATGAATTCTCCACCCTCTTCACACCTCACCCTGCCAATTAAACGGCGACATGTGTTTCAGAGATGACAAAATGCACTGAGACCACAGAACCCAGTCATGGCCCCATGTCACTAATGCTCCAGAAAGAGCCAGCAGTAAGTGTGTAACTGAATGAGATGATTCTAACTGTGGTGAGGGCCACAGGGAAAAACAAAAGGGAAGAGAGAGGCTCTGTTTTAGACAATGGCCTGGGAAGTCTCCCCACTAGCGTGATGTCAGAGCAGATTGGGGTAACAGCATTGCCAGCAGACAGCAGAGCATGTGCAAAGGCCTCGAGGGTAGAATAGGTTTGTACAATTGAGAAATAGAAGGTGCATGTGGCCATGGAATAGTGAGAGTCATAGGGAGGCACGGGTGGGTCAGGTCCTGGGTCTTTGCCAGTCTTGCTATTGGCAGCTCTTATTTCAAGTGTCTACTGAGTAGAAAATGGCTTGTAGAATTGTATTGAAACCAGGATGCCAAGGTTTTGGAGCCAATGAGGAAGCCACTACCATGCTTCTGCTCTTGGGTGGGAAAGGGAGAAGGGAAATTGTAGTTTCTTTGGGTTTTGGGGTGTGTAGAGAGCTGTTTTCTCAAGTTGCAAGGTCTCATACAAAATTCAATCCCAGCCTAAGTTTTGAGGACAACTGAGAAGTGACGGTTAATACTGGCTCCCTGCTGAGAATGTGCTCTCTGGAGGGGGAGAGTGCCGGAGGGCTGAGCAGAAAGTTCTAAGTTCACCTCTCTGTAAATGTGCTGACCACCTGCTCAGTGGGAGAGAGAGCCTATGAGGAAAGAAATGAGCAGCATGGTTACATGGGGGTCTCCTCCCCATATGTTAGGCCCTCAAACTGACACAACTGCCCTGAAAAGTACCAGGACCAGAGACATTGAGTAAGTTGCCCAAGGTTACACAGCTACTAAGAGACAGAGCTGGGTTTTGAACTCAAGTCTGTCTAGCTCCTACACCCTTGCACCCTTCTTTCCCCACTGTAGCATGTCCGTGTGCTGAAGGGGTCAGTGGTGACCTCTAAAAACCTGTCTTGGTCCTTTTGCAAGACCAAGGACCTGAGCAGAGTGAGGTTGGGGTTGAATGTTGTGCCATTAGGATTCTTTCCCAGCCCTTCCAGTTACTGGCTCTTGGGCACAAGGCCCACGTGTGAGGTATAAGGCCCACTCAAGAGCCACAAGCCTCCCTTGAGGCCTGCAAGGTTTCAGACCTGTGCTCACTACTGTCGTAAGAAACTGGATCCAAAATAATAGAAGAAATCCACAAAGCCATAATTAGTGATTTTGATCAGTAAAGGGTAAGAAAAATGAATGATCCTATTGACCTTCATTTATCGCTTTTCTGACATGCCACACTCCCCTGGGCAGATGCAGGTTTGTAGCCTGTATCATTTTCCTTCTGCTTGAAGAACTTCTTTAAGATTTCCTGTGGGGCAGGATTGCAGGTAATGAACCCTCTTTGGATGTCTAGATCAAAAAATTGTACTAATTAGGTAGTAATTCTCTCCACACTGATACATAAAATAAGCACAATCCTGGCTTTAAAAAAATCCCTATAGCTTTTGTAGAAATTGACAAACAGACCCTAAAATTCAAAGGGAAGCACAACAGATCTGTAATAGCCAAAGTGACTTTGAAAAAGAAGCACAAAATTGGAGGATTAAACACTACTCATTTTCAGATCTTATTAAAAATATATGGAAATAAAATAGTGTGGTGTTGGCATACACATGGACAAAAAGATCAGAGGGCAAAAATATATCTTTTAGATATAGACCAACACACTATTCTATGACAGACACCATTAAGAAGATGAAAAGAGAAGCCATAAACTAGGAGAATATTTGTAAATCACATGTCTGATAACAAGATAAGATTAAAAAAAAACTCTCAAAATGAAAATTGAGAAATCAACCCAATATTGTAAATAAGACAAAGATTTGAACACATATTTCACTAAAGTTGATACGTGGATGGCAAATAAAGACAACATGGTTACTAATTAGGGAAATGCGAACTTAAACAAGAATGATACACCTACCGGAAATCTAGAATTAAAAATATTGACCATATAAATGTGGACGAGGACGTGGAGGAACTGCAATCCTTGCAAATTGCAGGTAAGAAAGCAACACAGTATATCCATTTTGGAAAACAGGCAGCTTCTTGTAAGTTAAATGTACATTTACTATGTTACTCAGACATTCCACTTGTTTGTGTTTACCCCCCCAAAAAATGAAAGCTTATGTCTACACAAAATCTTTTACATGAGTTTTCATGAAAGCTTTATTTTCAGTGGCTCGAAATTTGAAACAATTTGCAATAGGTAAACAGATAAATTGTGGTATATCCATATAGTGGAATACCACTGAGCAATAAAAAGGAGAAAGCTGTTGGAAATACAAGAACATGGACAGATATTAAATAAACTGTGCTAAGTGAGAGAAGCCAGAGAAAAGAAGATGCCAGCAGCATTATTCCATTTATGTAAAACTTTGGAAAATGTGAATTAATTGGTAGTGACACAAAGCAGAATAATGGGAATTTATAATGTTAATTGAATATATTGAATACAATAGATAAAAGAAAGATCTAAAATCAGTTATTTAAATCTCTTTATTAGAAAACTAGAGAAAGAAAAGGAATTGAAGCCTAAAGCAAGGAGAATATAGGAAAGAATAAAAATTAGAGTAGAAATCCATGACATGAAAAAGAAAAAAATTATATAGAGAGTCAGTGGAACAAAAGCTGGTTCTTTGAAAAGATCATTAAAATTTATAAAACTCTAGTCATGTCAACTAAGAAAAAAATAAGGGAAGACGCAAATTACCAATATCAGAGATGAAAGAAGGGTCATAACTATGGATCCTAGGGACATTAAAATGATAATCTGATAATAGTACCAACAACCCTATGCTCACAAACATAACTAAATTTCAAAGAATCAATTCCTTGAAAGATACAAACTTTTGATATTCACATGAGCATAGTCTTACATTTAAAGACACTGAATTAATAATTTAAAACTTTCTAGAGAAGAAAGCAGTAGGCCCAGATAATTTCATAGTTACATGCAACAAAACGTTTAAGGGGAAGTAATAACAATTCTCCACAGTGTCTTCCAAAAATAGAGGCAGAGAGAAAGCTTCCTAACTCACTCTGTGAGGTCAGTTGCCTTAGTCCAACTAGGTTGCAAAAGAAAAATTGCAACCACAGCTACTTATTTCTCATAACTCTGAGAATGTCGAAGATCAATACATCAACAGGTTTAGTGTCTGGCAAGGGCCTGGGTCCTGGTTCATAGATGGCCATTATTTTGCATTGTCCCCAAGGTGGTAGAAGAGGATAGGAATCTCTCTGAGCCCTCTTTTGTATGGGCAGAGACTTCACTCTTATGACCTAATCACCCACCAAAAGTCTCATCTTCAAATACCATCACTTTGGGGGTTAGAATTTCAATGTATGAATTTTGAGGTGACACAGACATTAGATCACAGCATCCAGCTTACTCTAATTCTAAACCTGGATAAAAAGGGTTTTTTTTAATACTGAGGATTGAGCCCAAGGCCTCATGCATACTAAGCAAGTACTGTACCACTGAGCTACACTTCCAACCCAGATAAAGGCATTTTAAGAAAGGAAAACTAAGACCAATAGCTCTGATGAACACAGATGCAAATATTATGGAAAAATTACTGGTGATTCACATTTGACAATATATAAAATTAATTATACAGCAAAACCAAAAGGAATTTATTACAGATATCCAAGGCTGATTCAAAATTGGGAGTCAATTAACGTAATGTGACATACTCACAGGCTAACGAAAAATCACATGATCATATCAATTGAGGCAGGACAAGCATTCAATAAGATGTAGTATTCATCTATGAAAAAATATCTCAGCAATAGGAATAAAGGATAATTGCCTCACCTTGATAAAAGATATTTGCAAAAAAATTTTCATTGAACAGTTAATGGTGAGAGACTGGACACTTACTTCCTAAAGTTAAAAAGATATCCTCTTTCATTACTTGTATTCAGTATCATAGTGGAAGTCATAACTACAGTTATTGGATGACAAAATGAGCTAAAAGAAAAGATATGCAGATTGGAAAGAAAAGAATATAAATTGTTGTTATTAACAGAAGCCTGTTTATCCTTGCAGAAAATACCAAATACAAAAACAAGACAAAAAACAACCAAATTCATGGAACTATCAGACAAACATACAAAGACTACAAGTACAAAGTCAATATAGTAAAGTCAATTGCTTTCCTATACACAACAACAATTGGAATTTAAAATGAAAGTCACATTACTATTTGCAGTAGTACTACGAAAAATCAGGATTTATATATAAGTTTATCATAACATATATAGGATTCTTATGTAAAAATCTAGCAAATGAAGAAAAAAATTCTAAATAAATGGAAGGATACTCCATGTTCCTGGATTAGGGTATTTTATGTTGTAAAAATATCAGTTATTTATAACTTGATCAGCACAATCCATTCAAAATACTAGCAAGTTATTTTTAGATATTAATAAACTAATTTCTAAAATTAGTATGAAAAGGCAGAAGACTTAGAATAGCCCACACAATACTGAAGAAGATCAAAGTGGGGAAAGTCACAGTACTCAATTTCAAGAATTACTATTAAGTTAATCAAGATAGTGTAGGAGTGACAAAATAGACACACAAATCAACAAATGCAGAGTCCATAAATAGACCCATACAAACATAATTAATTTATATTTGATAAAGGTGCAAAGGCAATTCAATGGAGGGAGTAAAGTCTTTCCAAAAAGCATACTGGAATGCTTGGATTTTCATATATATAGGCAACAAATATAGTCTGGACAGAACTTATACTTTACACAAAAATTAACTCAAAGTAGTTCACAGAACTAACCACAAAAAAGTAAATCTATAAGTTAAAAGAATAAAATATAAGATAAAATGTGACATTGAATTTGGTGATAATTTTTAGATGTAGCATCTAAAGTATGGCTCATGAAAGAAAAAAACAAGTAAGTAGAACTTTAATGAAATTAAAAACTCATGTTCTACGAAAGATACTGATAAGATAGCAAAAACACATCCTCCAGACTGGGAAAAAGTATTTCCAAAACACAAATTTGATAAAAACTTGAATGGAGATATATTAAGAAATCTTAAAACTCAGCAAAAGAAAAAAGTAGCCCAATTAAAAAATGGTCAGAAAATCTTAACAGACCCTGAACCAAAGAAGATATACAAATGTCAAATAAGTATATGAAACATCATGTATCAACAGGGAAATGCAAATTAATACACACTTAATATATCACTACAGTATCACCACATGCCCATTATAATGGCTAATACGCAAAAAACCAAAAATACTAATTGCGGTTGAAAATGTAAATCAATAAGAATCCTTATTCATTGCTGATTGGAATACAAACTAGCACAGCTACTTTAGAAGACTGTTTCATATAAAGCTAAACACAGCCTTACTATGTGATCCAGCAATTGCTCTCCTAGATATTTATCCCATTGGTTGATTTTTTAGGGATGCATAGAAATCTGCACTTCCATGTGTATGTAAACTTTATAGAAAATTGTCCCAAACTGGAAGCAGCTAGGATGTGTTGCAGTAGATGAATGGATAAACAGCATGTGCCAATCAAGGCATACCACTCAAAGTTAACAAGAAATGAGCTATCAAACCATGTAAAAACATAGATGAATCTTAAATACATACTGCTTACTGAAAAAAGCCCATCTGTGCAGATGACATTCTAGAAAAGCCAAGTGGTTTCTGGGGGCTCCTGGAGATGAGAGTTGAATGAGTGGAGTGTATGAGATTTTTTTAAGGACAGCAAGACTATTGCATATGATACTGTAGTGTTGGATACATAACACTGCTCTGCTCAAGACTCACTGGAGTTGACATCACAAAGAGTGAAACTTAATGTATGCAAATTTTAAATAGACATGTGAGACACTGGGGAATTCCAGGCTGGAATGCTGAATATGAAAAAAAAAAAAACATTTAAGTGTATTACAAATATCTGAGAGAACCCCACTGAAGGGGTGGGGGAAACTGCGCTGACCAAGTAGCCCTGAGAATGAGTGGAGACTGTAAGATTAAAAACAAAAGCAGTTGCAACAACTCTGTATTTTAGTTGCTAAGATTGCTTCCCATGGTGATAGGAGTTCTGATGTTACTGCTCGGGTACCCTTAAAGTGGTATATGTAAATGAATGGTGGAGCTAGGTTTCTCACTAGCAGGGTGGGAAGCTACAGAATTCCAGGAGGAGGGACCATCTGCTCCATGCATGTGAATGTGCCACGGAAAGTTTGTCAATTGCAAAGGAAGACTCGTGTCCTGAGGGAAGTGCTGCAGGGAGGCGGTGCTCCTGTACCTGTTACCTGCTCTTCCAGACCACAGATGAGTCCCCACGCACGCACTGCAGCAGCGAGTGTGGGCAGAGACACTTCTGTTGAGTGGGATGAGACTTTGAAGAGGCTGAGACCTCTGAGAGTTGAGAGACTTTGAATCTCCCTTCGGTTCCCCAGCCCCAACCACAGCCCTTCACTTGATGTAAAACATGTGTTGGGCTTGAAAACTGTGAGGCTCGCTTCCACGCCAGTAGGACTGTTTGGCTTGAAGTTTCCTCGGTGGTTGCAAACAGATCTAGCTTGGAGATGTGCACAGCACTTTGCAGTGAAGTCACTCCTGCAGGTCACAGCCATTGATTTGTAGATCGATTGGGAGCCAGGGTCTCCGCCACTCAGCTGTGGTGGTACAGTCTGGGTGGCCCGGCGGTGCTGAGCTGGTGGGCCTCTGGGCCAACTGTCCACCTGCAAGACCTGCGGAGAAGGTGCAGTGAAAGGTCTGGAGTTACTTGGAAGCTGAACAGCTCAGAAGCCAGGAGAGGGACCCGTGCAGGACATATGTGGGCCCCACTTCCCTTCCCATTGCTGGTCATACTGACAACCTCTTCGTCCACATGACTAACAGCCCCTCTTCAAAACAGAACATCTGGCTTCTCTCTTGCCACTTTGCAGCTGTGTGACCCTGTATGAGTCACATGACCTCTTATCAAAGAAGCGACTAAATGCTTTCCAAACAGCCTTTCAGCTCTAAAAGTCTTTTAGTTCTTTTTATAAGGGAATTAACAACATTTCACACTCCTGTAGATTTGGTCTAAGATAGAAGATCTCAACTCCTATAGATAAGCTGACAAATGTACCAAATGGAAAGGATTTGGGGATCAAAACAGTTGACAACAGTAAGTAAACACAAGTGATCCAGCCTGAATCAACCTTCAGCAAATCTTTACTGAGTAACTTCTATATTCAGGGCACCAAACTCATTGGGAGGGCATAAAAAAGATCTTCTCACTCTGAAAAGAGTAAATCTAATGCACTCAGTAATGCTTAGTGGGAGAGAGAATAATTCAGGGTGAGTATAAATAATAGGAAACTACAGGGGAACAGGAAGGTTAAAAGGGAGGGCATTGGGGAGGCAATTGTAGAGCTACAGAGATTTCAAGTGTAGAGAAACCAAAGGAGAAAGAGCAGTATTCTAGTTAGGGCTGATAACATGACTCACTGAGCACTGCACGCTTCAGCTCTGGGCACTGCTGCGTCCAAAGTGTCATCACAAGGAAAGGCGTCCAGAGTCCTGGAAGTGGTGACACCTTCTGTGAGGAGTTTTCTAGGTCAAGAGGGTAGTGATGTCGCTAATTCTCAAGGGCCCTGGAGAGGCTGGCCAGGGGAGGCCAGGGTCGGAAGAAAGAAAAGGACAGGGTTACTGGTGAAGAAGGGCCAGGAGGGCTCCCATCAAGTGGGAGCTGTTTTACATCTAGGCCTGGGCATCTGGTCAGGGCATGCAGCAAAGCAGGGATCCCACCCCACCATGTGTCTTCTTCGGCATGCCCCTCATGGCTTTGTGCCCACTTGGACAGCCTGCCCTCTAAGCATTCCACTGTCATTTCCACTTGGATCCTGTGGATGAGTTTTCAGTTTTCTCCTGACACCAAGTTGGGATTAAAAGGAAGTTTAGCAAAAGAATGGGAAAAAGTTTTTCCTCCGCATCATAATTTTCAGGGGAGCCTACCTATGTCCAAAAGGGGAAGTCGGTGCTTGTCTCGTTTCTGGGACATTTTAGGAGAAGTAGGCAGAATGCAGTTTCTGTTGAGGATAAAGTAGGTTTAGGGTGTAGAGAAGGAGAGGCAGCCTTCCTTCCTGCTCTCTGCTAAGGGGGTGGTCTGGGGCAGGACCCTGTGGACAGAATTCTCAGCTGTGCAAAGCCAGGAGGGGCTTCAGTGCTGGCTTGAAAGGGAAATTAACCATAGTGCGATGAACTAGGGGCTGCACATGGCAGAAATGGACCGTTTCACCATTCTGGAGACTGGAGTCCCTGCCTTCACCTGCCTGTGCCATCTGCCCTGGTATGTGCCCCTGCGTTCTTGTCTCCCTTTGGTATGAGGACTGTGGTCATATTGGATTAGAGCCCACCCCAGGGACCTGAGCTTAGCGACCTCAGCAACAGCCCTCTTTCCAGATCAGGGCACATTCTGAGGTGCTAGGGTTAGGGATTGGATGCATGACTTTCGTATGGAACATTATTCAACCTGTAACTACATCCTTTCTGCACAGAGAGATGAGCTTAAGGATGTATTGGTCACAGGCAGGAGAAGAGGGGGAAATGCACTGAGTCCCTCCATGAGGCAGCCCTGGACCAGCTGAGTCACTGTGCCCTCCGTGAGACAGCCCTGGAATGGCTCTGAGCCACTGTCCCCACACTGCAGATGGAGACAGAGCACACACATAACAGCAAAGCCCACTGTGAGCTGAGAACACCTAAAATGTCCCTGCCGGGGCCGGGTTGAGCAGGGCTGCTGCTGAGAGCCCAGGAGACCCCTAGGATGCTAATGCACACCCCATATGAAGACCATTGCGTGACCTGTGTAGTCTGGCCCCCAAGGGTGCCCTCCAGAGGGCTGGGCCATGGGCTTCACTCTGTGCCATCATCTGGACCCACCCAGGCAAAATGTGGCCTTGCGCCTCCTTGCTGAAGAATAGGAATTGCACCCTGCCCTGTCTCCCCACCTACGGTGCAGCTCACTGCGGTGACAGGACACATTGTCATATGACTCTCGATGCTCTGTGCCGCCCTGACTGGTCAGTGCGCGCTGCGTCTCACTTCCCTGGAGTGTCCTGCCGCCTGCCTTTCCTTGAAACACTGACTAATGGCCTTCTCGGGCCAGTTTTGTGCACAGCAATAGTTCAGCCGAATCTCCCTGGCAACCCACCTACTGCCACTGCTAAGCCAAAGCCTGCGCTCCCTGCTTGGAGAGCCTGGAGCGAGGCAGCCTTTCTGGCTGGGTTCTGGCCAGGTGAGCCAGCCAGAGGGACAAGGAGAGGATCCCCAGCTTGCACCTGTGGCTCAGGTTTCTCCCCTGCAGTCTGAACTCTCTCTGCGGGTGTTTTCCAGAGCACCTCCGTCCTGCCAGATTGACAGATCCCTCTTGGTTGGGATCAGAGCGTAGGAAATGGGCTTTTCAAATTCTGCTTGCAGCTCTGCCTGCCAACCCTCCCCACACACACACACCACCGGTTGCCTTGTTTACCCTGGCCACCAGGCCGCTCTGCACTCTAAGAAAACAGATTAACGTCCAGAGAAAAGTTTCCTTTCTGGAGGTGGCTCAAGTTCTGAAAGAAAGGCTTCCTGTGGCCCACGATGACACCGTTTTGGTTTGTTTTATCTATCTCCACCTGCGGAGCAGGGAATTAACCTGCTGCCCAGGGCCGGCCAGGCAGATGACTGCAGGAAAGCGGAGCTCGGGTGTGCGTTTTCCACAGCACAGCGCCGCCTTGTTCTCCTCTGCCGAGCATTGTGTGCATGAGGCCCGGGCCCACATCTGAATAGGACTCTGTGTAACCCGATCTGTTTTCTTTCTTTGCTATAGTCTGCGTGCCAAATTTAACTGCGCCCCAATCTGTGGTTTGTGTATGCAGAGTCGTGCGGGAGGGGAAGGGACCGGAGTGGGGGGGAGGCTGTATCCATGTGGGTTTTCTGTACCTTCCTCTTTTTTTTTTTTCTTGCCTGCTTACTCACTGTTTGCAGTGTAGAACTTCACAGGACCCGTGCTCCTGTTCTCAGCTCTTAACCCTTTAGGGATAAGCAGCAGGCAACTTCACAAAGGCCCCCAGCTGCCCTGCCATGGAAGTGCTATGCGGTTGGAGTTAACTGAGGGCTCTGAGAATGCAGATGTCCCTGCCCTACAGTGACACCATGGCAATTAGCAGGACCCTGCTCCCAAACACAAAAATATCCTCTCACTTACAAACAAGCAGGGAAGGGCCAAAGAACCATAAGTCACTCCCCACTACCGCCTACCGAAGCGCCCGAGGCTGAGGCAGCCACCCCTCCAGGAGTACTATGAAAGCTGATGTTGCAGGCAGTTTCCCAAGACAGACAGGAATCTGCTGTCCCAGGAGAAGGGGGCTAGGCCTGGCTCTTGCCGTGGGAGATGTGAACTGGCTCAGCGGTTGTAGAGCTGCCCATTGCTGGCCCCAGCTGATGGCTGAGGCTCCCTGGGAGAACTGGAGCTGTGCTACCTGTTGTTGGATGGAGAAGACAGGCAGGTGGACCAAATATTTTGGTACCTGCTACCAGGTGGTTGGCAAAGAGAGTTTCTCCCTCTCCCAGTCCCTTCTAGGAAAGATCCCAAGAAGAATGCTTAAATGTAGGTTTTTAGGGTCCAGGGTTCAGGGGACCAAGGGGTGGCAGTGGAGAGCACTGAGTTTCACTGCCCATTTCTTTCAGAGATCACAGAAATGCTGAGAAATACAGAAGCGCAGGGCTCCTTGGGAGGGGGAGATGTCTTGGGTCATTTTGGGCTATATTTAGAATGGAAAATGTGCTGGCTCAGAGAAAAGCCATCACGTGCCCTTGTCCAAGCAGGGCGTGGAGAACCGTGTCCCAGGGGCCCTTCCATCTGTCCTCACCCGGCCCAGCACCCCCTTTCTCTCCAGCACTCCTTCCCAGCCAGAGTGAAGCCCCGCAGGTGAGGCCTGCGTCCCCGGTTAGTGACCTCTGGTGGGGTGGGGCCGTGAGGACCCAGAGTAGCGCCCAGAAACCAGGGCGACTCGGAAGCATACCCTTGATCTCCAGCGGGCACCCCGGTACCGAGCCCGTTCTCTGGGTGAGCTTGCTGGGACAGACACCAGGAGCTGGCCTCCTCCTCGACTCAGCTCACCACGGACACTCCGGGTCCTGTCACCACAGACGCGGCAGCGGTGATCTGCCCGGTCCGTGTCAGCACCCTGTTAACTCGCTTTTTGTAACCATCGAAATGCTTCTAAGATCCTGGAAGTTCATTGCACAACTACCCTACCGCAGAGCCGCACATGGTTTCTCAGAAAGGGCACCGCGAACCCGCCTAGCACCCATCTCACCCTTGCCCCACTTCCCAGTTCACTGGGGAATCCGGCCGGCAGGGAGGACGGAGTCAGAGGGCGGGGTGCCGGGCTCCTGGGGAAGAGAGGAGGCCCCGGGAGCACACACAGGCCTCGCTTCCCGGACCTGCTGTGGGCCAGGCCCGCCCTGACCGGAAGGAGTGACTCCTCACCTCCCCTGCTGGCTCTACCTGGGAAGTGCGCTGTGCTGTTGTCTCCTGGCCCAGGCCTTCCGCACAGCCTGCAGCCCAGACTTACTCCCCAGCCCCCTGCTCCCCACAGCGGCCAGCCTTAGCGTCCTCCCGGGAATCCCACCGTGGCTTCCGGTCACATCCAGAACAGAGCTTGCCCCCCCTCTGCGGCCAGCAAGGACTTCCCTGCTGTCCAGCTATGGCTCACAGGCCCTGTCCTGGCCCGGCCTGGCTTTAGGGCCTCAGATTTCCTGCTGTGGTTCACTGCGGCCTGCTCCCGTGCGTCTATCTCAGCATGGACGTAGCTGGTCCAGCGTGGGCCCAGCGTCCCCCAGCACCCTAGAGCTCCTCCCCTGCTCATCATGATTCCCACAGCATGGGCTTCCCGGACCCGGGCTCCCAGGACCCAGGCCTGCTACTTCCTCCTTGGCCTGTGCCAGTGGGTGTGAGTCTTCCACCCCGGGCCGTGGGCAGAGCTCAGAGCTTGCAGCTGGGCAAAGTGGCTGCTCTTTCATGGACATCAGGACCTGCCCGGGGAGGGGACAGGTCCTGTGTGCCTGCTTCCAAGGCCCTTCTTGAAACTAACTCATTGACATACTTTTCACACTTGGATTTTCCTATTCTGTGATTGTATCAACTCAAAAGAAAATTTTCTTATAATAAATGAAACAGGCTGAACTAAATATCCAGAGCAGTGCCTGCCCATATACCATTTAATCTGCTATCTCCAAAGAGTTTGTTCCCACTTATCAGGCCTAAAATGACCTTGACCTGCTTAAATGAATCACCTAGAAGAAGTGTCAAATTTCTTGCTCAGAAAAATACCCTTTCAAGAGCTTTTCTAGGGCAGCCTGGGACAGGACCCCCCCCTGGGGGGGGGTATTTCTGGGGGAGTTTAAGACACCACTGGTCCTCTGCCAAGATGGTATTTGAGGTCCCCAGAGGGAAAGCTAGAATCCCCTTCTTCACATAGACCTTTCCACTGTAGATCTGTACAGCTTTCAAAGCTGAAAATTTCAAATGAAAAACCAAAGAAGACAAATGTTAAGTGACACCTAACAGATCGTTGAGATAGCCCAGATCAACCATATTCTGCCTTCCTGATTTCTTTAAAGATCCCACAGCTGCATCTTTCCTGTCCTCAGTTTAACGTGTTAACATTTTTTAATTAAAATGCAGCATCATCGAACAGGTCGTGGAGCGCGAGCAAATATTCTCTTTGTTCTAAGAGTCCCAACGTAATGAAACTGCCATTCACAATTGTTTTCCAGTGGACTGCTTATTAAAAAAAAATGATTTTCAGTGAAAAAAAAAAGGTGAATTTTCACAGCATGGAGTCTATCAGGAATCAAATACACACCAATCACAGCCCAGCCCCGGGGTATAAAGTGTGGGGTGGGGGTCTGTTGTCAGATATCAATTTTGTGCTGCCTGTTTCTGAGGCCCTGTGACTTCTCTTCTGTCTCCTGGGGTGTTTTATAAACTGACATCACTCTTTAGAGATTAAAAATTATTGTAGAAATGTTTATAGAAGAAGGCACCTCTCACAGGGCACCCAACAGCAAGCGTGGAATCCAGGGCAGTTTGGAAGGCAGAGGAGACTGGGTTGTTGAGCTGAGGCCTGGGATAGAGGCCTCCTGTGTGGGGACAGGGTCAGACTCCCAGCCCCCACCCGGGGGGAGCAAAGCTAATGCAGCTCCTTCCTGCCACCTGTGGGGACACGGAAGGACCCCAGTGAGACATCACAAACCACAACAGAATCTGTGTTTTTTATTTGGTTTCAATACCTGAGCCTTTGTGGAGAAAAAAAATATATATATATATATCTAATGATTTCTGTCTTTGTTTAAAAAGAACAAAAGATCTGTGCTTCCCCCAGTCTCCATCTGCTGAAGCCAGTATCAGCTGCCCACAGTTGTCCCTTAGTCCTTCCATTCCAGCTGGGCCCTATGGGTATCTGAGTCATGGCATTACCTTGAGGGATATTTGGCTGGGAGGCATCTTTTCCTCTACAGTGCCTTTCTGTTGTCGGAGTGGCCTTAAGCAAACCATCTTGGAACCTGGCCTCAGTTTGCTCAGCTGTATAATGGGTTGATGGTGTGGCCTCATGGGGTGGCTGCATGGACATAGTAAGGACTCCTAAAGGAGCACAGGCCCTGCAGAAAGAGGCCTCAGAGCACATCTGTGTGTCCTCCGGGGACATTGGTGTCCCTCTGGGATGGCAATAACCCAGGCAGCCTGCGCTGCTTTCCTCTTGGACAACCTCAGGGCAGCAGGACAGAACGGCTCAGAAGCCCAGGGCCAGGGCCTGGGCCCAGACCAGAAGTGAGACAGCAATGATGCACTTCACAAAGGCTTCGGGGACATCTCGGATTTGTTTATAACTACTCTGCAGCAACCCAGATCTTTTAAATTCACAGTAAATCTGACTCCCTCAACACATCTGCAGTAAAATGTCAGCAGCATGTGCAGAGACCATGTGTAGATGGGCTTTTTTTCTTTTTTCCATGACTAAATCCATAGTTACCCTCCAAGTTGTAATCTTATCATATTTAACCAGTTCCACATAAACAGATCTAGGTAGATTTTCAGTAGTTTCAGCTGAAACCTGTTAAGAACAGATGTGCACACGGTCCCCTGGCACTGATCCGTTTAAATGTATTTTTCCATCCACAGCTTTTGCTTTCTCCCCTTCCTTGGAGAGGGGAAAGAACAAGAAAGTGGAACTGTCATTAAAGTGGCTGTTACATGCCTTGGGGTCGCTGCAACCAGTGTTTCCCACTGGCTTTCAAACAGCAGTTTGGCCCATAAGGCTATGAACCCCAAGTGTGTGCCTGCCACCTGTGTCAGGGCTAGCTTTTCCCTCTTGCTATAGAAATAAACAGCCCCAACTGAAGGCTTGCACAACTGTCTATCTGTCTGTTTTGGGGGGAGAGGGAGGGAGAGTACTGGAGATTTAACCCAAAGTCTTCACACTGAATGACATCACCAGAACTTTTTAAATTTTTTACATTGAAACAGGGTCTCACTAAGTTGCCCAATCTGAGCTCCAACTTGCAATTCTCCTGCCTCAGCCTCCCAGAGTGCTGGAATTACAGTTGTATAACATACTTGGCCTATCTATCTCTTTGACCCTTTAGTTCTTTAAGCTGCCAGAAATAAAAGAGGAGACAGCAGGGATAAATAACTCCCGAGTCAACAACAACAAAACCAACCACCTTGCTAGAAAATAGGTAAAGGACTGAATAGACATTTCTTCAAAGAGGACGCACAAGTAGCCAAAGCTGCTCAGCTTCACCAGTAACTCAGGAAATGCAAATAAAAACCACAGGGAGATATCACTTCATTCCCTTTGCATGGGCGATATCAAAAAAACAGAGACTAGTTAGTATTGGAGAGGGTGGGAGACCACTCCTGCAGTGTCAGTGGAAATGTAAAATAGAAGGGCATGGTCACTGCAGGAAACAGTATGGCGGTTCCTCAAAGAATTAGAAATAGAGCTATCATATGACCTGCTGAGCCCAGTTCTGAGCGTATCCAGAAGATCTACCAGCGGGATCTTGAAGAGATGCTTGCGTCATTATTCACAGTCACCAGAAGGTGGAGGCACCCCAGGTGTTCATGGAAAGATGAACGGATAAGCAAAATGCAGCTTCCACCCACCGTGAAATCCCACTGGCCCTTAACAAAGAGGGACCCGGATGCATGGATGGGCCAGGAAAACCTTGTGCTAAGTCGAATAAGCTGGTCAGGAAAGGACGGATGCTGTGCGATCCCACTTACCTGAGCCCCTTAGCGGGGCCAGGCTCATAGAGACAGACAGTGGGACGGTGGTTGCGGGAGGAGAATGGAGAGTTATTGCTTCATGGGCAGTTTCAGTTTTGCATTTGAAACGTATTTCTGGAGGTTGGTTACACAGCCCTGTGAATGTGTTGAACACTACTGAACTGCACCCTTAAAGTGACTAACAAAAAAAATAAATAAATAAACAACCAAAGGAGGGCACTGAGCATGATACACCCTTCAGGGACGAGGGAGGGGACTTGGCGGGGTGCGCGTGCTTGGTAAGATGCCAGGCTTGTGACCGTGATGCAGTGAGATCGGGTGGCCATGTTTGCTCAGGTTTGAATTTCAGGTCTTTGCCCGTTTTCTGCCAGTGTAGTTTGTTTTCTTGTTATGCCCCGGAGGTCAGGTAGGAAGCGGAAGAGCGGAACGAGGACTGTTCTGTGATTGTGTCCTCACTGGTCATCATGGCTCAGGTGCAGAGAGCCCTGTCCTACAGGCTACCATCCATTTCCCGGTGGTCAGCATGGAGAGAGAGGCACGGGTCCCAGGCAGTGGTGTCTGGTGTGCCGCGTGGCTCTGGGGTCCTCTGGTCTGCAGGGATCTGTGCCCCAGGAGGGAGGAAAGACAGCCAACAAGGCCCGCTGAAGGAAGCAACGCTGCTCCAGTAGCAGTTTGGCCACCAGCCACAGGGAGACTCAGTCACAGCCACTTTGCTTCGGTTGGTCATCTGTAAAAGGAGGATGAGGGCAAAGTGAGGATTCAGCCTCTCCAGAGATTCCAGATCTTTGGGGGGTTCTGTCTCCCTGTGTTCTGTCCAGCCTGGTGGCCCCCAAAGGTCACAGTAGCAGGGCAATGTAACATGCCTGTGTTTCTCAGTGTCTAGCAGGACATCAGGGTGGAGAATTACTGCAGGCACTTTGGGTTTTCCTGTTAGCTGGGGCCCTGAAGGGGTGGCCCCAAGGCGAGGTTCGAACCTGGTGCTGGTCTCTTCAGCTTGGGGATGACTTCAGCCCCCCGGCAGGAGAGGACCCCTTGGAAGTGTTTGGGCTCAGCTGAGCAGGCAGCTTCTAGGACAGCAAGGAACCACCTCTGTCATAATGAGGAGGAAAGAACAAAATCAAAGCGTTCATTAACGCTTCAGAGAGGATCAAAGAGCACATTTGTTGTGCAATTGCTGCCTCCTGGCCCGGCAAGAGTGTGGTGGAGAATGAAGTTGACCTAACCCAGGAGGAAGACGCCAAGGGCTTCTCTCCCTGGCTGAAACTATGGGGCTGCCTGCTCCCCCAGCACCCGCTGGCTGCTTTCCCCGCCCTGTGCAGGACTCTGAGCTGTTTAGGAGCCCGTTGTGATGCTTCATACCTGGTGTATGAAAACCTTGATTGTCTTCAAGCTTTTTATATCTCTTCCCTATTTCTTCTCCCTATTTTCTTGTTGTCTGCTCATCTTGCTGTATATTTTCCAAAAGCAAACATTCATGGGCCTTGGTTTCCACAACCAGTTCTGGAGTTCAGAGAAACAAGGAAAAAAAAAAAAAATCTAACAGGTCCCAAAGTTGGTTCTTTTATTTGCTTGGTTTATACTTTTGAGTGCAAGACAGAAACTGCTGAAAAGGGAGACTACAGCCCAGAATCTGGGAGCTTTTCGGGAAACCTGAACCCACTCAGCGAGTAAGTCAGGCATCTCTGATTGACCTGGGAAGATTTTGGTCCAGCACTATGATTCCCAAATAAAGAGACCAAGGCAGGATGGGTGGAACTGACCAACCTGTCTTCATCTTCTCCACTTCTCTGGGTGACCTTGATTGGCTGCCATTCATCTACCACTGTGAGTCCCAAATATCATTATTAATCCAGTGGTACTTCCCGCTAATCATTGGATTCTTCGTGACCTTTCTTTTCAGCCACAAAGGGGACTTAAAAGATATACAGGTGTGTGTGTGTGCGTGTGTGTGTGCGCGCGCGTGTGTTTATGCCTAATGCACATGGTCCTCATGAAAAACAGGATAAATTACAAAGAATAGCAATGTAATGATTACAGAAAAGTATATGAGGCAGAACCCATTAGCGAGCTACATTTTGTTCAAAATGAAGATGCTGGCAGGCAGAATAACACGCCTTGTGCCGGAACGCATTCAGCTGTAGCAATGACTAATAATGTAGCAGAGGATTTGTTCACATTTTTCCCCTTTTGTGCCTATTTTCATAAGTTAATAACTCAAGCATAAAAATTGGTTTGGGCTGAAAACTAGCGGTAAGAGCAGGGCAAACCGTGTGGGAAACAACTTTTTGTTGTTGTTGTTACTTAATTTAGTTTGGCTGTTTTCAAGTTAAGAGGAGTGGAAATGTCAGTGAGCGTTTTCTCTAGCAATGTGTTTTTGTTAAGCCCGAGAACAACTGGGATTTTATTATAGGAGGCAACTACTTAATGCCTACAGAGAGTAGTTTCTCTTCCCACAGGTGGATGTTTCTATTTGGTACTGGCTGAGATTGTTGGGGACAGGGAATGAGACTGAATCAAAACTTTATGATGATGTCATGCTAGTCTCACTTGCTGCCAGTTGGAAAACTCCTATTCTACCAGCAAGCCAAACAGCCTGGTCAGCAAACAGCTGCTTCAGACAAAAGGGGAGGAGAATGGATATGAACCCTGTGCTGGGTTTTAGTGAATTCCTGGAGGAACCCAGGGGATGGAAACATGATGGATAATGGTAATACCTCACATTCCTATAGGAACTGATGAATAATAGCAACACCTCTCATTTTTATAGCAATTGGGTTTCATGAACATTTCTGCACACGCAGGACCAAAGTCAAGTGAGGAGGACCAGATTTCACACAACTCCTTTCCTTTCTCTCTTCTTTCGGGAGGAAATTGGAAAGATACAGAAATGCTCAGAGGATCAACAGAAAAATTCAGGGAATGCTATAACAAATACTTACATAGCTCCAGTCCAGAAACAAGTGGTATTATTTTACAATGGGTACTCAAACGTTTAAAAAACAACTGAAACACTACTCATGAAGTTGTGCCTTCTTGTTTATTTCACAGTCAAGCAGCAACCTGAGCAGCCCGAGAGGAAAGGACCTGGGAGTTCTGCAGTCTCCACATCCTTCCCATCCTTCATGAACCAGCTTTTTCCAAGGCGACTGCCAGGCTGGTAAGGCAAGCGCTACTGTTCTTCTGCTCCCTTGAGAGCTCAGGGACCCAGGGCATGTGTATGAGGGTCTGTCTCCAGTGCTGAGGACCTGCACTGGGCTTGGGGGACAGAGCAGAGGGTCTCAGCTCCAAGCAGCAGTGCAGGGACTCTGCCTGGAGAATCCAACGCCCCCGCTCTGCCCCACTAGGCAGGTAGTACACAGGCCAGGTCAGGGAACGCTCAGGGTGACCTTTCACAGAAAGAAATAGGTGCACTGTACAGGGTACATTTTCATTCATGTCCCAATCATGGATCCTTGCAAAAGAAACCAAATACATTCTGTCACTCATTTGCTACCGGTTTTAAAAACAATCTGCTGTTTATTTTGATTAGCAAATTGCTGTGTTTATTATATACTCTTTGCTGTATCCTCTTCCCCCACACGGCATCTGAATGTTTTGAGGGTTAAAAGAAGAAAAAGAGGGAAATGTGAGAAGGGACGAGAGCGTCTTTTGTGTCTCAGAGCGTCTCCGTCTCCACTCGGTGCGGAGGATCGGTTAAACCCACGCTGGAGTTGCACCAAAGCCCGCAAAGCCACGTGCGCTCTGAGGCCGCCGCCGGGAGCCACGCAGGTCGGCCAGCTGGGATCTCCCAAAACAGCCAGCTCTGCAGGCACGCGCCAGGCTCCGGATTGGTTAGAATGGCAGCTCCGCTTAGAAACCAGCTATGGGTTTAAAGAAAAAAGAAAATGTGTTTCCTTTGTGGATTGATTTTGGCTCGAGAGAACTCGCTGGTCATTTCGGAGTGACTGAAACCCTCCCCTCCCATCCGCTCCCCCGGTTGTTTTAGGAAAGGACCCGGAGTTGTTTGAGGAAAGGTAAAAGGCAACCTTTTCCGTTGCAAAGCAAAGCTGGGCGGGCAGCCTGGTTTTGTCAGGGGCCGGGGCTGGCGCGGGCGCTCGCAGCAGCTCAGCCTCCCCACGGCCAAGCGCGCGGCGGCGGAGAGGCTGCGCGCACCTGGCCCGGGCGGCGCGGCACTGCGCCCCAGCCACCGACCCGCGCTCCAGCTCGCCTTCCTCCCCAACCCGGGGCTGCGGCCTCCGCTCAGCCGCGGAGGGCGAGAAGCCTGAGGAGGAGGCAGGTGCAGGGTGGAACTTAACAGTGGAAACCTCCGTCCAGCTCGTCTGAAATGGAGCGCACAGCCCAGGTGCTCTGGGTCTTACAGGCTGCATGTAGGCGAATTGCTTTCTCTCCGCAATGTGCAAGCCGTGCTCAGGGGTAGAGCACAGTTCTTCTTCCTAGCGTTTCCTCCCCTCCAAGGCCCCACAGGAGAATTTCCAAAGCTAGTTTCCTTGCTTCCAAAGACAAAACCACAGGGTTCCTGGCTCGGGCTGTTTCTTTATCAGCTTTACCAGAAGCCTCGGGGGCTCAACCCAGCTGCTGCTTCTGCCCTTAAGTAGAGACAGACAGCAAGGCGCACGCTCGCGCGCCAAAACGCACGGTATTTTGTTTCGTCCTCTGAAACCTCTCCGGAGTGGGCTGCAGTTATTCCGGGTGCCTCGTGCCTTTAGCTCCTTGCTTGGGGCAAATGCCAAGAAGGCTGGGCGGCACTGAGCATGAACGGGATCGGAGGCCTCCAGGAAAACACTAGAAAGATTGTTTCTGCACTGGACCCTCCCTGATGGCTTGAAACGAAGTGCAAAGCTCACCGCAGCTGGAGGAGGTGGCCTTGGGAGGTCCTAGAAAAGTGACCGTGAAGAGGAAAATTGTGCAGGAAAGAGATCAAGACAATGCTTTTTTTGGTGGGGTTTCAAAAGATTTGGTGAACAACAGCCCCATCATTTGTGGAACCTGCCTGTTGGGGAGTTCTACTGATGATTAAGGCTGGGCCTTTTTACTGTGATCAAGTGGTGCACAGCGGTATCCCATTGTGATTTTAATGTGGGCCCCGCTGACCATACCCTTGCCCCCACCTTTTTATACCCTTGCTTGTCTCTCCTGCATCTTCTCTGTGGAAATGTCTGCTTAGGTATTGGGGCCAGGACCAGCTGGGGTGGTTCAGAGTCCTGTTTCTGAGCCCTTCTGAGAAGCACTTTGCACTCCTGTCTTTTGGCCTGGATGGTGTGTGTGTCACACAGCAGTTGGGATGGTCTTATGATCCCCCGTCGGCTTCTGTCCTGTCCACTCAGAGCTAACGGACAACATTAGTTTCCGGTGAAAGTCATATATAGTGCTTTTATATTCCTAGGCAGTATCCTCTTCCATGGAGGATATTTGATAAAAAGGACAACAGAAAATATAACCAAATCCTGCAGTTCCATGATAAAATTCAAAAGTTAAAAAGCTGTTGCCCAGTTTTGGTTGGATTGTTGGATTTGTTATGACTGGGCTTGAGGAGGTCTTTATATATTCTGAATACAAATCCCTGTTTAGATCCATGATTTGTAAATATATTCTCCCATGCTGTAGCCTGTCCTTCCATTAATTAAAAAAAAAATGTCTTTTGTTTTTAGTTTTGAAGAAGTCCAGTTTAGCAATGCTTTCTGTTATTGATCAGGCTTGGTGTAAGCAATCTGCCAATGGCATTCTCTTATTTTCTCATGGAAGCTGTAGATATTTCATTCTATGATGATCCATTCTGGGGTAATTTTTGTGTATGGTGTAAGGTGTGGATCAATGTTTGCTCTTTTTTGCATGAGTGTATCCAATTGCTCACTCAGTATTTACTAAAAAAGACTCATTTCTCCACCATATTGCTTTTCATCTATACTTGGACTCTGGATTCTGAAGTCCCCTTGGTGTTATCTTATCTTCACTCCCTGATCTGATTTTGTGTGTTGCTCAAGATGTCAATTTATTACCATCTTTCACATTATTAATTGAATTTGAGATCAGCCTGGGCTACATGGTGAGTTCAAGGCCAGTCTGAAGTACATAGCGGGACCCTGTCTCAAAAAAAAAAACAAAAAAAAAAAAAAAAAAAAAGAAGGCCGTAGCTGGAATATTTGGAAACTCAACTAGGTTGAAAGCACAAGATGACTGTTTTTGTATCTAGCACCTCAGCTGAACTGACTGTAATATCTGGAAGAGGACCGACCATCTAACCCTTCCCGTGGCCTATCTGGATAACTCATTTGGACTTCTTCACATAATAAAGTTTTCAAGGAAGTTGGACTTCCTAGCAGTGACAGCTTGCCCTGGAGTGAGTTTTGCCTGACCAAATGTGCCCAAGAGACCCGAGCAGAAGCCGCAAAGCTTCTTGGACTCCCACCAAGGCGCCCTCTAAAGCCAGCCCTATATTCACAAGGGAAGTGAATCACCGTGGCCAGGCTGCATTTACAGAGAGGGTATGTGATCCCATCTCTTGATTTCAGGAGCCCAGTTATGAACGAGAAAGGAATTATGGGTGTTTTGTGTGATATAAGCTGTGCTAACAGCAGAAGACTCCAGTATCTTAATAATTGTAGCTTTATACTAAGTCTCAAAATCTGAAAAAGTCTTCCAACTTTGTTGTTTTGCAGGGCTGTTTTGACCACTGTCCTTTCCATTTCCATATGGGTTTCAGAATCAGTTTGTCAGTTTCTGCAGCAAAATGAA